>SJYX01010522.1:51595-72968 GCA_006410675.1 Oreotragus oreotragus | reverse complement strand
CAAAAAAAAAAAAAAATGAGACCTAATTAAACTTAAAAGCTTTTGCCCAGCAGAGGAAACCGTAACAAAATTGAAAAGACAACACTCAGAATGGGAGAAAATATTTGCAAATAATACAACAGACAAAGGATTAATCTCCAAAACATACAAGCAGCTCATGTAGCTTAATATCAAAAAATAAACAACCCAATCTGAAAATAGGCAGAAGAACTAAATAGACATTTCTCCAAAGAAGACACACAGACAGAGATACATGAAGCACTAATTATTGGAGAAATGCAAAGCTACAATGAGGTATCACCTCACATGGTTCAGAATGGCCGTCACCAAAAAATCTACAAACAATAAATGATGGAGAGGATGTGGAGGAAAGGAACCCTCTTGTTCTGTTGGTGGCAATATAAATTGATACAGCCAGCATGGAGAACAGTATGGAGGTTCCTTAAAAAGCTAGAAATAGAGCTAACATCTCACCTAGCAATTCAACTACTGAGAAAACCATAATTCAAAAAGACACATGTACCCCTATGTTCACTGCAGCACTATTTACCATAGCCAGGATATGGAAACAGCTTAAGCGTCCAACAGCAGATAAATGGATAAAGAAGATGTGGTACACATATACCACGTGGAGCACTGCTGCTGCTGCTGAGTCGCGTCAGGCATGCCCGGCTCCGTGCGACCCCACAGACGGCAGCCCACCAGGCTCCCGCGTCCCTGGGATTCTCCAGGCAAGAACACTGGGGTGGGTTGCCATTTCCTTCTCCAGTGCATGAAAGTGAAAAGTGAAAGTGAAGTCGCTCAGTCATGCCCGACTCTTAGTGACCCCATGGACTGCAGCTTACCAGGCTCCTCCGTCCATGGGATTTTCCAGGCAAGAAGAGTNTTTCCTTCTCCAGTGCATGAAAGTGAAAAGTGAAAGTGAAGTCGCTCAGTCATGCCCGACTCTTAGTGACCCCATGGACTGCAGCTTACCAGGCTCCTCCGTCCATGGGATTTTCCAGGCAAGAAGAGTACAGGAGTGGGGTGCCATTGCCTTCTCTGCAATGAAATACTACTCAGGTATAAAAAGAAATGAAATGGGGTCATTTGTAGCAATGTGGATGGACTAGCATCTGTCATACAGAGTGAAATAAGTTAGAAAGAGAAAAATAAATGTCATATATTAACGCATGTATATGGAATCTAGAAAAATGGTACTGATGAATCTAGTGTCAGGTCAGAAATAGACACAGACATAGAGAACAGACCTATGGACACAAGAGGGGAAAGGGGGGCTGGGATGAATTGGGAATTTAGGTTTGCTATAAATTATAATATATAATTTATATGAATTATAATAGATAGCTAGTGGAAACTTGCCGTACAGCACAGGGAGCTCAGCTTGGGGCTCTGTGATGACCTAGATGAGTGGGATGGAGGGTGGGGTGGAGGGTTGTCCAAGAGGGAGGGGATATAAGTATATGTATAGCTGATTCACTTCTTTGTACAGCAGAAACCAGCACAACATTGTAAAGCAATTATACCCCAATAAAAATATTTTTTAAAAAAAAGATTTGACTTCCAGTAGAACTTGAGCCTCACTATACACTCATTGTAATACATTAGCAGGCAAATGACACACTCACTAGAATTATGACAGTTGACAATTGCATGACAATCTGAAAAGCCCATATGAGGACCAAGAAGGAACTCAGGCTAAGACCCGGCACTGGTCCTGGCAACCAGTTCAATAACGAAAGGAATGTGAGGGCTTCCCTGGTGGCTCAGCGGTCAAGAATCCACCTGCCAAGGCAGGAGACACAGGTTCAATCCCTGCTCCACGAAGATCCCGCATACTGTGGAGCAATTAAGCCGGTTCACCACAACTGTTTTGCCCGTGCAAAGCTCGGGAGCTACAACACCTCAGCCCACATGCCCTAGAGCCACACTCCACAACAAAAGGAGCTACTTCAATGAGAAACCTGTGCCCCATTATAGAGAGTATCTCCCTCTCACCACAACTAGAGATCAACTATGAGCAGCAACAAAGACCCAGAACAGCCAAAAATAAATGCATAAATAAATGCTACTAAAAAAGCGTTTGCTAGGCAATTTGTAGATCTCCTTCGGGTAATTGCTGAAAAATTACTGTATCCCTTTAGTGGTGTCTGTGGGTTAATCTCCCAGTTGTGCCCGTCTCTATGCCACCCCACGGACTGTAGCTCGCCAGGCTCCCCTGTCTGTGGGATTTCCCGGGCATGAATACTGGAGTGGGCTGCCATGCCCTTCTCTAGCTTAGTGGTGCTTAGTTGTCTTCAGTTTTCATGTTCCTTGAAATCTTGCACTGCTGTCTTCACATTTGAGGACGTCACTTCCTCTAGTCTTTACTCCCTGGCTTTGGGAGGGAAAGGGCTTCTTAGGTGATGCTAGTGGTAAAGAACCTGTCTGCCAATGCAGGAGATGAAAGATGCAGGCTTGATCCATGGGTCGGGAAGACCCCCTGGGGAAGGAAATGGCAACCCACTCCAGTATCCTTGCCTGAAGAATCCCATGGACGGAGGAGCCTGGCAGGATACAGTCCATTGGGTCCGAAAGAATTGGACATGACTGAAGCACCTTAACACACACTATTGAGAGAGAAAAGCCGTCACCAGCCAGCCCAGTCAGGATTCTGGAGCGGTCTCAGACCTCTTCCATGAATGCACTCACTTCACACTTCTTGTTCCCTCTTGTGGTGGATTCTTAAGACTGGATTGTTTGTTGTTCAGTCGCTAAGTCGTGTCTGATTCTTTGCCACCCCATGAACTGCAGCTCTCCAGGCTCCTCTTGCCACCACTATTTTCCCGAGCTTGCTCATGTCCATGGAGTCGGTGATGCTATTGAATCATCTAGTCTTCTGGTGTCCCCTGCTTCTCCTGCCCTCAATCTTTCTCAGCATCAGTGTCTTTTCCAACGAGTCAGCTCTTCATATTAGGTGGCCAAAGTATTGGAGTTTTTCACCTTCAGGGTCAGTCCTTCCAATGAATATTCAGGGTTGGTTTCCTTTAGGATTGACAGGTTTGATTTCCTTGCAGTCCAAGGGACTCTCAAGTGTCCTCTCCAGCACAGTTCAAAAGCATCAGTTCTTCGCTGTTAGGCCTTCTTTATGGTCCAACTCTCACATCTGTACATGCCTACTGGAAAAACCATGGTTTTGAATAGATGGACCTTTATCAGCAAAGTGATGTCTCTCTTTTTTAATATGCTTTGGAATATGACCCATAGGTTGGTCATAGCTTTCCTCCCAAGGACTGGATATCTTCTCTTAATCCTGCAAAGCTAGGCTAAGAACTGAAAGCCTCTCCTTTGCTTTCTCTCGGGTGTACGTGTACTAAGAGGCTAGAGGTGTCCAGCTGTTGCGACCCCATGGACTGTGGCCCACCAGGCTTCTCTGTCCATGGGGTTCCCCAGGCAAGCATACTGGAGTGAGTTGCCACGCTCTCCTCCAGGGGATCTTTCTAACCCAGAGACTGAACCCGCATCTCTTACATCTCCTACACTGGCAGGCAGGTTCTTTACCACTGGCTCCCCCTGGGAAGCCCTAGGGTGGTTCCCTGAAATGCCCGAGTTTGTGTGCTTTCTCCTTACTCCCCATATCTATTGAAAACCTACTCAATATTGAGCACTGTCGTTGAGGCCTGGGATTCATCAGTGAACGTCAGTGAACAGAAACTCTTGCCTTCATGGAACTTAGCATCTAGCAAGTCAAGAGTCAGTCTTGGCATTTTGATTTCACTTGTTTGGCTTAGTATAAACAGAATGCTAGATTTCTAATTTAAAAGAAATAAATATGCAACAAAGGTTATTGTATAGCCCAGGGAGCTATAGTCAATATCTTGTAATTTTCTATAGTGGAAAATAATTTCAAAAGTAATGTATGCATGTATGTATAACTGAATTACAAAAAGAGAATTCTACTTTTTGAAATTTAGTAATGTTTATTTTTTTGCCAGTTTTTCTAAATGCCCTATAGACCTCTAATAAGAATGTATGAGATACAAAATTGTAAATATATTTGTGTAGGGTATAAAGATTAATATAAATAGAAATCTATTATATTTAAATTATTGATGACATCATTCAAGATGCTCCTATTCTTACTTTTTCTGCTCTTGATAAAATATTCTCAGAAAAATGTTAATGTCTTACTATGATTATATATTTTTTCTTTTCCCTTATATTTCTTTTGATTTTTGCTTTATGTATCTTTTTTTCTTTGTTGTTAAGCATCTCATGGCTTATGATGTCTGTCTTCTTTGTGAATAGTACCTTTTATCATGAAAAACATTCATCTTTGTTTCATTTAAAATTAAATAAATAAGTAAAGTTAATAAGAGTTGGTCTTGGGACTTTCCTGGTGACCCAGCAGTTAAAACTCCACACTCCCAATATAGGGAACCTGGTTCAACCCCTGGTTAGGGAACTAGATCCTGCCTGCCACAGCTAAGACCCCAAGTACCACAAACAAGACCTGGGGCAGCCAAATAAACTTTAAAACATAATAATAAAATGCATTTTTTAAAAAAGTGGGTCCTTCTAGTCTGTACTTCATCCTACATACTTCATTCTCCCCCTTCCCCAGAACTAGAAGTCTTCTCTAGGTACTTAAGATGCTTCATATTATTAAATCCTCCCCACAAACCCTCCAGGTAGAATGGCAGATGGTATGTCTCAAAGATGACTGCCATAGTAACTCCCATACTAGTGGGCCTTTCTGCAAGTGGAACTTGCCCCTCCAAAGTCAATTTCTCCACCTCTTTGAACCTGGGTGGACCCTCAGGAAGATTAGCCCAATGGCAGGTGACAAAGTGACTCTCAGATGTAGTGTTGAACTATCCTGGAAGCCTCTACTTCCTGCCTCTTGGCATCCATCTGTGAGCCTGCCAGGCCATGAGAAGCCCAGCAACACAGAGAAGACAAGGGCAGGTACATCATTTGATAGTGCTAACTGAGCTGAGCTTTCCCACCATCCATCTCAGGTGAAGCAGCTATGAGGGAACAAGCTTCCAGATGGTTCCAACTTCTAGTTACTCAAGTCACCTCCACCTCCAACCCTTTGAGTTTTCCCAGTTGGACACCAGACATTGTAGAGAAGAAAATAAGTTGTTCCCAGTGTACCCTGCCCTGATTCCTGCCCCACTGAATTCATGAGCATAAGAAAATGGTTGCTGTTTTGTGCCAAACCCTTAAAGCTACACGTGAGGCCCTCATAATATCACCAACATCATCATTCCCCACTACTGTCCACCACACTGGTCTTTCTGGACCTCAAAGATACCTGACTTGTTTCTAGGATGTATGCACTTGCTGTCCCCTCTACCTGGAATGTTTTTCTCAGATATTCCCATGTCTTGAATTCCCACCACTTGAACCCCAGCTCATCTGTTATCTTCTAGAGGCCCTGGTGGTCCAGTGGCTGACTCCGTGCTCTGGATGTAGGGGGCCTGGGATTGATCCTTAGTCAGGGAACTAGATCCCACATGCTGAAACTAAAAATTCCTATGTTGCCCCTAGAAGATCTGACATGCTGCAACTAATCCTGCATACTGCAACTAAAGATCACACCTCCCACAGTTAAAGAGTCCATATGCCACAATGAGGGCTACCCAGGTGGCGCTAGTGGTAAAGAATTGCCTCCCAATGCAGAGATGCGAGAGATGTGGAGTCAATCCTTGGGTAGGGAAGATCCCCTAGAGTAGGACGTGGCACCCCACTGCAGTATTCTTTCTGGAAAATTCCATGGGCAGAAGGGCCTGGGGGGGCTACAGTCCATGGAGCTGCAAAGAGTTGGACATGACTGAGCACTAAGCTAACTAGTGCCTGCAATGAAGATAGAAGATCCCACTTGCTGCAACTGAGACCAGGTGCAGCCAATTAAATAAAGAACATTTTTTAAAAATAGCCCTGGCCATCATCATCATTTGAAAGTTTCATTTTCTGAAACATCCCCTTTATATATTTTTTCATAATGTTTGTGTTAGCTAATTTTATGTCAACTTGGCTAGGCCACAGTATCCAGATACTTGGTCAAATATCAATCTAAATGTTTCTGGGAAGGTGTTTTTTATATGCAATTAATATTTAAATAATTAGACTTTGAATAAAGCAGATTACTCTCCATAATGTAGGTGGGCCTTGTTCAATCAGTTGAAAGCCTTAAGAGAACCAGACTGAGGTCCCCCAAAGAAAGAAGTGATTCTGCCTCCAGACTTCCCTTGGATTTGAGACTACCTCAGTTCTTCCTTGGCTCTCCACCCTGCTGGCTTGCCCTGTAAATTTCAGACTTGCAAAATTCCATAGTAGTATAAGTCAGTTCCTTAAAATAAATCTCTGTAGTCATACATATCTTGCTGGTTCTCTGGAGAACTCTTTAATATGCATGCATACAATATAAAATTATTGTATTGGGGGTTATCTAGAACACAGATTGGCAACCTTTTCTGTAAAGGTCCAGCTCCCTGGTAGTTCAGATGGTAAAGAATCTGCCTGTGATGCAAAAGGCCTGGATTCAATCCCTGGATCAGAAAGATCCCCAGGAGAAGGGAATGGCAATTCACTCCAGTATTCTTGCCTAAAGAATTGCATGAACAGAGGAGCCTGGAGGTTTACAGTCCATGGGGTCACAAAGAATGAGACACGATTGACTAACACTTCCTTACTAAGTATTTCAGGCTTCACAGGCCATACAATTTCTGTCACAGCTACTCAACTCTACTTTGAAGCATGAAATCAACTAAAAACAATACATAAAAAAGGATCATGGCCATGTTCCAATAAAAATTTCACTTGCCTGGTGGTCCAGTGGCTAAGACTCCACGCTCCAAACGCAGGGGTCCCAGGTTCGATTTCTGGTCAGGTAACCAGATCCCATATGGCACAACTAAGACCTGGTGTAGACAAATAAATTAATTAATTAAAAAAAACTTCATTAGGGTTCTGATTTTTTTACTTTGCTTTTCTGTTTGGAGTGTCACTCTAACTACTAATACAGTAGTTAGAGTGACACTGATTACTGAAAATAGTTGCATATGTTATTTTGGGGTGTGTTACTTGCATCATTGTTTTATCTCTATTAATGTTAGTTTTCATTCCAATGCCAAAGAATGTTCAAACTACCTCACAATTGCACTCATCTCACACGCTAGTAAAGTAATGCTCAGAATTCTCCAAGCCAGGCTTCAGCAATACGTGAACTGTGAACTTCCAGATGTTCAAGCTTTAGAAAAGGCACGGGAACTAGAGATCAAATTGCCAACATCCGCTGGATCATGGAAAAAAACAAGAGAGTTCCAGAAAAACATCTATTTCTGCTTTACTGACTATGCCAAAGCCTTTGACTGTATGGATCACAATAAACTGTGGAAAATTCTGAAAGAGATGGGAATACAAGAGCACCTGACCTGCCTCTTGAGAAACCTATATGCAGGTTAGGAAGCAACAGTTAGAACTGGACATGGAACAACAGACTGGTTCCAAATAGGAAAAGGAGTACATCAAGGCTATATATTGTCACCCTGCTTATTTAACTTATATGCAGAGTACATCATGAGAAACACTGGGCTGAAAGAAGCACAGGCTGGAATCAAGATTGCTGGGAGAAATATCAATAACCTCAGATATGCAGATGACACCACCTTTATGGCAGAAAGTGAAGAGGAACTAAAAAGCCTCTTGATGAAAGTGAAAGAGGAGAGCGAAAAAGTTGGCTTAAAGCTCAACATTCAGAAAACGAAGATCATGGCATCCGGTCCCATCACTTCATGGGAAATAGATGGGGAAACAGTGGAAACAGTGCCAGACTTTATTTTGGGGGGCTCCAAAATCACTGCAGATAGTGATTGCAGCCGTGAAATGAAAAGACGCTTACTCTTTGGAAGGAAAGTTATGACCAACCTAGATAGCATATTCAAAAGCAGAGACATTACTGCCTACAAAGATCCGTCTAGTCAAGGTTATGGTTTTTCCAGTGGTCATGTATGGATGTGAGAGTTGGACTGTGAAGAAACCTGAGCACCGAAGAATTGATGCTTTTGAGCTGTGGTGTTGGAGAAGACTCTTTAGAGTCCCTTGGACTACACGGAGATTCAACCAGTCCATTCTAAAGGTGATCAGTCCTGGGTGTTCTTTGGAAGAAATGATGCTAAAGCTGAAACTCCAATACTTGGGCTACCTCAAGCAGAGTTGACTCATTGCAAAAGACTCTGATGCAGGGAGGGATTGGGGGCAAGAGGAGAAGGGGACAACAGAGGATGAGATGGCTGGATGGCATCACTGACTCAATGGACGTGAGTTTGAGTGAACTCCGGGAGTTTGTGAGGGACAGGGAGGCCTGGCGTGCTGCAATTAATGGGGTCGCAAAGAGTCGGACACAACTGAGCGACTGAACTGAACTGAACTGAATGCTAGTGCTCATCACTGCATATAAAAAAACTTGGGTGTATCTATGAAACACGTTTTTATTTTTATACTGGCATTGTAGACACTTAAGGAAGCTGTTTCTTACAGGCTTGATCTAACTTTTTTCCTTAAAAATCTGGAATATAATCTTATATCATTTACTGGAATAAACAGGACAAAACATTTGAGTGTAAAGCTCTCCCAGTGTTTTGGATTTACAGCATTTCTTTGATAAATGAACTGCATACCACTAGTCCAGATCTAATATAGCTCTGACAATAAGTTAATCATGGATAAACTTTTCTTTATTCCATTAATACAAGCAGTGGTTTATTTAATAATCATCAATGAAATAAATGTGCCTGATATTCATTTTCATAATTACAGTGATAAATTATAAAATAAAAACCAGCAGTACAATTTTTAGCCACGCTGAACATGAAGGACTTAATTTTCCACACAAGTCTCAGTGTTTTTAGCAGTCAAGTCTATGCATTTTATATAAATAGAAATACATATATATATATTACACATAAAAACAGCTTCTCAGGTGGTTCAGTGGGTAAAGAATCTGCCTGCAATGCAGGAGATGCAGGAGATGTGAGTTTGGTCTCTGGGTCGGGTAGATCCCCTGGAGGAGGTCATGGCAACCCATTCCAGTATTCTCACCTGGAGAATCCTCATGGACAGAGGAGCCTGGCAGGCTACAGTCCATGGGGTTGCAAAGAGTCGGCTATGACCGAGTGACTAACACTTTTACTTTCACACATAGAAAGAGTTGCCTAAGATTAACTTCAGTTCAGTTCAGTTCAGTCGCTCAGTCGTGTCTGACTCTTTGCGACCCCATGAATCGCAGGACACCAGGCCTCCCTGTCCATCACCATCTCCCGCAGTTCACTCAGACTCACGTCCATTGAGTCTGTGATGCTATCCAGCCATCTCATCCTCGGTCGTCCCCCTCTCCTCCTACCCCTAATCCCTCCCAGCATCAGAGTCTTTTCCAATGAGTCAACTCTTCACATGAGGTGGCCAAAGTACTGGAGTTTCAGCTTTAGCATCATTCCTTCCAAAGAAATCCCAGGGCTGATCTCCTTCAGAATGGACTGGTTGGATCTCCTTGCAGTCCAAGGGACTCTCAAGAGTCTTCTCCAACACCACAGTTCAAAAGCATCAATTCTTCAGCACTCAGCCTTCTTCACAGTCCAACTCTCACATCCATACATGACCACAGGAAAAACCATAGCCTTGACTAGACGGACCTTAGTCGGCAAAGTAATGTCTCTGCTTTTGAATATACTATCTAGGTTGGTCATAACTTTTCTTCCAAGGAGTAAGCGTCTTTTAATTTCATGGCTGCAGTCACCATCTGCAGTGATTTTGGAGCCCCAAAAAATAAAGTCTGACACTGTTTCCACTGTTTCCCCATCTATTTCCCATGAAGTGATGGGACCGGATGCCATGATCTTCGTTTTCTGAATGTTGAGCTTTAAGCCAACTTTTTCACTCTCCTCTTTCACTTTCATCAAGAGGCTTTTTAGCTCCTCTTCACTTTCTGCCATAAGGGTGGTGTCATCTGCATATCTGAGGTTATTGATATTTCTCCCGGCAATCTTGATTCCAGCTTGTGTTTCTTCCAGTCCAGCGTTTCTCATGATGTACTCTGCATATAAGTTAAATAAGCAGGGTGACAATATACAGCCTTGACGTACTCCTTTTCCTATTTGGAACCAGTCTGTTGTTCCATGTCCAGTTCTAACTGTTGCTTCCTGACCTGCATACAGATTTCTCAAGAGGCAGGTTAGGTAGTCTGGTATTCCCACCTCTTTCAGAATTTTCCACAGTTTATTGTGATCCACACAGTCAAAGGCTTTGGCATAGTCAATAAAGCAGAAATAGATGTTTTTCTGGAACTCTTGCTTTTTCCATGATCCAGCAGATGTTGGCAATTTGATCTCTAGTTCCTCTGCCTTTTCTAAAACCAGCTCGAACATCAGGGAGTTCACGGTTCACGTATTGCTGAAGCCTGGCTTGGAGAATTTTGAACATTACTAGCGTGTGAGATGAGTGCAATTGTGCGGTAGTTTGAGCATTCTTTGGCATTGCCTTTCTTTGGAATTGGAATGAAAACTGACCTTTTCCAGTCCTGTGGCCACTGCTGAGTTTTCCAAATTTGCTGGCATGTTGAGTGCAGCACTTTCACAGCATCATCTTTCAGGATTTGAAACAGCTCAACGGGAATTCCATCACCTCCACTAGCTTTGTTCGTAGTGATGCTTTCTAAGGCCCACTTGACTTCACGTTCTGGAAAAGTGATTGAGTAACTATTTAAGTAAACGTACTGCCCTGCACAGCTTTTTAATTTTATTTATCTGGTCCAGCAGTTTACTGGTATCTGCTCACTTGTTGCAGAAGAATCAGGGCTGGCAGTGGCTGTTTCAGAAATCCCAAGTGCAAAAGATTGATTGATGTTTGTACCAGGTACAAAACTGGCACAGTTTTCTTTTTGTTCAGGGCTGTGTCTACTACCCTGCAACATCATATTTTCTGTATTTCAGTTCTAAGACTGAGATGTCTTGTTAAATTGACAGTGAATGATAGAATTCAATGTTTTCATAATATAACAGTCCTTTTTTATAAAAGTGTACCTGAGTTAAGTACATTGCTCTTAACTGATTCTAATCATGGGGTTTTTAAAGAGGAAAAAAAAAATCCAAGAATCTGCAGAAGTCTAAATTTAGCCTATTGTCAAAAGAATCTGAATTTATACCCTCTTTATAACCATTTTCTCCAGTTTCCTTTCATTTTAATTTTTTTGAAAATAAACCACTGCATGACTTCCAAGCTGAAAATTTGCATGTATGAGATACAAAATTTTTAATATATTTGTGTAGGGTATAAGATTAATGTAAATTAATATAAATAGAAATCTATTATATTTAAATTATTAATGTCACCATTCAAGATGGTCCTATTCTTTTTTTTTCTGTACTTGATAAAATATTCTGAGAAATGTTCATATGTCTCATTATGATTATACACTTTTTTCTTTTCCTTTATATTTATTCTGATTTTTGCTTTGTGTATCTTCATTTCTTTGTTGTTAGGTGTCTAATGGTTTATGGTGTCTATCTTCTTTGTGAATTGTATCTTTTATCACTAAAAATATTCATGTTTCTTTTTAAAAAAATAAATTTAAAAAAATTTTAATGAAAGAAAAATTGTATACCACTTTAATTTACAAATTTTTTTTGATCAAATATCTTGATTTTTTTTCCTTCAGTGTGTTTAACTATATTACTGCAGTAGCAAAACTTCTTCATTTAAAAAATCTCTACTACTAATTTTAAAGTTGATTTGTGTTAAGTAAAAATTAAATCATACACTGCAAGGTGTAGGAAGACTTGTTTTAAAGCATGCAATGATATAGACTTGATTACTAAGTTTGATCTGTTCACTGTTTAACAATTTCAGACTTGTGGCTTTCTTTCTTTGGTTTGTTGGTTTTGGTTTTTGCTTCTGTGCTGTACTAGTTTGCCATGTCACAATTGCACTGTGCAATATTTTAGTAAGGACTGAGAAAATCTTTATGGATGCAATACGATTTGTGATATACTTCTCTCGAGTTCTCAGTGATTCAAATGTAATCAAACCTTCTGCATTTTGCAACAAAAAGCAGGTTTTCCAGGTGACTATTTTGATGAGTATCAAAATAATAATTTATGGTGTATTCTTGTCGATTCACTTTGAATATATATATATTGCAAAACAGGAAACTTCACTTACAAAAACAGTTAATGACTGACCTAGAACATAAGCTACCTGAGAGAGAACCCATGTCTGTTTTCTTTCCCCAGGAATCCCTAGCACCTAGAAAAATTGCTAGTACATTTAAGACTTTCAGTAAATATTTGTTAAACAAACAAATGAGAGAATGAAAAAGTATTCTTTAATCTCACTTCGGTAGGTCAATCCCTTTGCACTTTAGTATCTTTGAACTTCAAAGACAATGGCATTTAGTCTTTAAACTTTCATCTCTCTGGAAGCTTGACTCACATTTGAGGGCATATCCTTATAGATTTTAATACTGGAGTATTTAAACATCATTTAATCTGAAAAAATATTTCTAGGGAAATGACTTTAGCTTGTCTGGAGTCTTACTTGTTCTATTAGCTCTATTTCTTCAGGTGTTGATTCTTTTCTGATTTGTAGAGTTTAAAATGTTTCTTTCACAATGTTGACCTTGGTCATATGCCTGGTGATTCTTAGTTCTCTGCTCATCTTTTGTTTGACAATTTCAGGGACTTCCCTGGTGGTCCAGTAGTAAAGAATCCACCTGCTGATACAGGGGACCTGGGTTTGATCCCTGGTCTGGGAAGATCCCACATGTTGCAGCTTCTGAATCTCATGTGCATCTAGAACCCATGCTCCACAACAGGAAAAGACACCACAATGAGAAGCCAGCGCTCCACAGCAAAGTGACCTCTACTCACAACCACTAGACAAAGCCCGAGTGCAGCAACAAAGACCAAGCACAGCCAAATATAAAACAGAGAAATGAATACACGGCGGGAAAGACTGGAGGCAAAAGGAGAAGGGAATGGCAGAGGGTGAGATAGCATCGCCGACTCAACGGCCATGAATTTGAGCAAACTCTGGGAGACAGTAGAAGAAAGAGGAGCCTGGCGTGCTGCAGTCCATGGGGTCGCAAAAAGTCAGACATGAGTTATCGACTCAACAACAACAAAAATTTTTTTTAATTAAGTAATTAAAAAGAAGAAGAAGAAGAAGAATGTTCCACTGCCTGTTCTATTTGTTGTAACTTGACTCAGAAAAGGAGTCAATAACATATTGGATATATTTTATTCACTGATTTGGCCAAGGGGTAAATTATATCAGTTGGATCTGCTTAGAACATGTCACTGTTGTTTAGTTCGACTCTTTGCAACCCTATGGACTGTAGCCCTCCGGGGTCCTCTGTTTATGGGGTTCTACAGGTAAGATTACTGGAGTGGGTTGTCATTTTCCCTCTCTAGGGGATCTTCCCAATCCAGGGATTAAACGCACATCTCCTGCATTGGCTGGCAGATTCTTTACCATTGAACCACCTGGGAAGCACACTTAGAACATGGGTCAAGGGGACTTCCCTGGTGGTCCAGTGGCTAAGACTCTGAGCTCCCAGTGTGGGGGGCCCAGGTTTGATCCCTGGTCAGGGAGCTAGATCCCACATGCTACAACTAAGACCCAGAGCAGCCAAATAAATAAATTAAATTAAAAAAATAAAAAAGAACATGGGCCAAAGAATGAGTACAGCTAATGTAGCTTTACCCGTGTTTCTTTCTCTGTGATCACCTTGACAAATGCCCCCAAACTTCCTCCCATTTCTTAAATCCACACACACTACCTTTGGGAAATTCCTAGAACTGCCCCAACCTCTGAGGATGTGGTTTCCACCTGTTCTGTTTCTTAATAATCCTGATCTCCTCTGACTCATCTTAAATGAATACATCCAACTTACACTCACAACACGGCAGGGGGAAGCAAGAAGAGAAAGCAAATGACAAAGCAATAGGGGCCAAATATGAACAGTAAGTGAATCTGGGTAAAGGTAATGTTGGTCCTTTTGTTATTTTCTTTAAATCTGAAATTATTTCCAAATACTAAATTTTTTCAGGACAGTATCTCTCGAGACAATCTCAAATTCTTCACTTGTTACTAATTTCAAGCCACTCTGAAGCAACTTGATTCGATCACACCCCTAAATATAGCCACCCGTGAATCTGATGATTCAAAAGCTGGCAAACATTTTCGGCTCTCATCTTAACTGACAGCAGTATCAGACACCACTGACCACTCCTTCCTCCTAGAAAGAGATTCCTTGGAATCCCTATTTTCCTCTCTCCTCTTTGGCTGCTCCCTTTCAGGCTTCTGTGCAACCTGGCTTCCCACTGAACCAGATTATCTATTGGATAATAGGGTTCCTCAGCCCTTGATCTTAAATATTTGTTTGCTTACTTATTTATTTGGCTACAGTGTGTCTTAGTTGTGTCATAAGGGATCTTCCCTTGCGTCAAGCGGGCTCGGTCGTTGTGGTACATGGACTCAGTTGTCTTGTGGCCATGTGGGATCTTAGTTTCCCAGTTGAGTTCAGTTCAGTTCAGTCACTCAGTCTTGTCCAACTCTTTGCGACCCCAGGGACTGCAGCATGCCAGGCTTCCCGGTCCATCACCAACTCCCAAAGCTTGTTCAAACTCATGTCCATCAAGTTGGTGATGCCATCCAACCATCTCATCCTCTGTTGTCCCCTTCTCCTCCTGTCTTCAGTCTTTCCCAGAATCAGGTCTTTCCCAATGAGTCAGTTCTTCGCATCAGGTGGCCAAAGTATTGGAGTTTCAGCTTCAGCATCAGTCCTTCCAATGAATATTCAGGATTGATTTCCTTTAGGATGGACTGGTTGGATCTCCTTGCAGTCAAACCGGGGGTCAAACCCACATCTCCAGCATTGCAAGGTGGATTCTTAACCACTGGACCACCAGGGAAGTCTCAGCCCTCAATCTTAGAACTTCTTCCCTGCCACGTCTTTACTTTCCTTTCTGAAAGAGCCCGTGCTCCTCCACGAGAGAAGTCACTGCAATGAGAAGTCCGTGCACCGCAACGGAGCGTAGCCCTCACTCCTCACAACTAGAGAAAGCCCGTGCGTAGCAACAAAGACCCCGCGCAGTCAAAAATCAATAAAAATTTTAAATTAAAAAGGAAAGAAATGGGGGACACGGAAGGGCTTCTGTGCCCAGGAGCCCCACACAGTCCTGCTTGGCTCCAGGCTCTAACCAGCTAACCCGAAATGTTGTTGCTGTCGCTCAGGTGCCACGTCACGCCCAACTCTTTGCCGTCACGTGGACTGCAGCACGGCAGGCTTCCCTTTCCTTCACCGTCTCCTGGAGTTTGCTCAGATTCATGCCCACTGAGTCGGTGAGGCCATCCAACCATTTCGTGCTCTCTTTCCTCCTTCTCCTCCTCCTGCCCTTGATCTTACCCAGTATCAGGGTCTTTTCCAGGGTCTGACCTCTGTCTTCATAATCCTTTGCCCACAGGATAAAACTTTGGGCTGTTGTCATCCGCAAGCTTGGATGATCTGACTCCTCAATCCCATCTCACACCATCCTAGCCAATCTCCTGCTTCTGACCTTTCATACATGCTGTTCTTTCTACCAGGAATTCACTTCACCTGAGACACTTTGATGAAAGTGAAAGAGGAGAGTGAAAAAGTTGGCTTAAAACTCAACATTCAGAAAACAAAGATCATGGCATCTGGTCCCATCACTTCATGGGAAATAGATGGGGAAACAGTGGAAACAGTGTCAGACTTTATTTTGGGGGGCTCAAAAATCGCTGCAGATGGTGACTGCAGCCATGAAATTAAAAGACGCTTACTCCTTGGAAGAAAAGTTATGACCAACCTAGATAGTATATTCAAAAGCAGAGACATTACTTTGCCAACTAAGGTCTGTCTAGTCAAGGCTATGGTTTTTCCTGTGGTCATGTATGGATGTGAGAGTTGGACTGTGAAGAAGGCTGAGCACTGAAGAATTGATGCTTTTGAACTGTGGTGTTGGAGAAGACTCTTGAGAGTCCCTTGGACTGCAAGGAGATCCAACCAGTCCATTCTGAAGGAGATCAGCCCTGGGATTTCTTTGGAAGGAGTGATGCTAAAGCTGAAACTCCAGTACTTTGGCCACCTCATGCGGAGAGTTGACTCATTGGAGAAGACTCTGATGCTGGGAGGGATTGTGGGCAGGAGAAGAAGGGGACGACCGAGGATGAGATCGCTGGATGAAATCATGGACTCGATGGACCTGAGTCTGAGTGAACTCTGGGAGTTGGTGATGGACAGGGAGGCCTGGCGTGCTGCGATTCATGGGGTCGCAAAGAGTCAGACACGACTGAGCGACTGAACTGAACTGATACAGTAAGTCCTTGTGGTTTAACAATTTTATATATAGCCTGTGTATATGTTACTCCTCAACTCCCAATTTATCTCTCCCCATCTAAAATACTGTTTTTAATTCAGAAGTAAGGGGTGTTGGGAAAATGTTTGCTTATTAAATAGGTATAGATTTTGAAGGTTGGAGAACTACTGCTTTGGACATAATATGTTTGAAGGGATCTTGCACATCTAGCCATCAACAATCTAGTTATTTTCTCCTAGATGGTTCTGTGTCCAGACCTTTGTCTGAACTAAGTTAGTAATGGCTGCCCTGCACAGTGATTTTGAATGGAAAAGCAGGTTCTGTTTTGCTTTATGGGGAGGAACGGAGCACACATGCCTCTGAATGCAGCTTAGATGCAACACACTTTCCAGAAGAGTGAGGAGGAAATCTGTCCTCTCTATTGTTTGAGGTTGTGGTTATCTTTGAGGAAGTCCACATCACGCTTCACCCAGCAGCAGTCCCAGCACCATGGTTGCCAGGCAGAACCGCAGCTTACTCTGGGAGGGCGGATGGTTGGCATTGATGCCTCCCAGTCCTCTCAGAAACTGGCGATAGAATTGGTTGTTCCTAGTCTACCTGAGCACATGCTCATGATCCAGAATTTATCCTTTGATGGAGCAGCTTCTAAAAATTAGTTTTCAAGGGCTGTGAGACTTCTCTATAGGTCAGATTCTAAGCACATGCCATTTTTTCCTATACTTTAACATGTCTTTAATAACTTTTTATTCTAAACTAAGCATTTAGTCTACTTACCAACATAATCTGGTCACAAATCAATATTATATTGTTAAAGAAAAGAAAGAAAGAAAGTGAAATCAATAGGTGTATTTCCCTGCAAAAGAGAAGTGCATACAGTAATTATGGTCATGATGTATGGAAATGACCAATGTTAAAAAATAGTTTGTAAAAATCATTTTCTAAGTACCCTCTCAGATTTTCTCTGAATTCCCTGACTTTTGCACCTTCATCCTCTTGCTCTTCCTCTGATACTTCACTGACCTCCCAGCCCTGTGTGTCTCCACATATTTTTTTCTTCCTAAGTCAACTGGATTCATATCATTGGCTCTTTGAAACATTAACAAGCTTAAATTAAACAACGCACTATGGAGTTTAAGATCTCGCTTTCCAAGCAGTTGCAGAAGAGCCAAATGATGCAAGCAGAAAGTTCAGGAGCACTAAATCCCCAGACAGCTACTGTGACCAATAGAAACATGAGCTAGAAGTGAGCAGCAGAGATCAATTTGCTCTTCTTCTAATAGGCTGATCCTAGATAGGGTTTCCCATTGATCACTTCAAGAGATAGTCAACGTGCCTGAGCAAAATCACTGGGAAAAAACTTTCTGTATCTCTCAGCAGTTCATTTTGAAGCAGTGGCTACCATTGTAATATATCACCTTGCATTTCTTCTCATAATATTCTCATTAACTGGATTCTTTCTGCATTCTTGTTGAAGATTTAGATCTTCAAGTGTTAGAGATAACACATTATAATGAACTTCCCCAAGTCTCTGTTCCCTATGGACAGAGGAGTCTGGCAGGCTACAGTCCACGGGGTCGCAAAGAGTCTGATACAACTGAGCAGCTTCACACACACACACACACACACACACACACGTCTCTGTTCCCTAAGTCCTCATGGCTAAGACACAGATCATCCCTAAATCAGTTGAAGGCAACTAAAATTGAAGACAGGCAGTCTCTCTTATAAGACCTAAGCAATTAATTTTCATTATAGATACTATCCTTTCAAAACACAGTCAAACTGTATTGTGAGGCATGGCTGTAGATTTGGGGGAAGCATCTGACTTTATGGAGGGTACATTCTAATGTGAGAGATTTGCAACAAATGAAAAAAGTAAGAATATTTTGTCAAACTCCTATCAGACTCCTATGCCATGGATGGTCACAAGTGTTGTGGTGAAAATAAGGAAAAGAGGAAGGGAGAGACAAAGTGGATTGGCAAATGGTATACAATTGAAGGCAAATCAGTTGAGGAAGACTACACTGAGAATATCCCCTTTATGGAAACATGTGATAAAGGTGAAGGAGGAATAGAGCAGGCGAGTTTTAGAGGAAAAACATTTTAGGAAACGGAAATAGGAAATGTAAAAAGTACTAATGCTGAATGGTGTTTTGTGTGCTCTGAAATGGCAAGAATGCAGATATGGCTGGATCAATATGAAATACGGAAAAGTAGCAGCAAAAGAGGCCACTGAGATAATATATAACTTGTCACGTGAGTGTATGTTCCTCGATTCTTCGTCTCATCACAACAAAGATTTGGAGTGACGGACATTAAAGCCCCCTCGGCATGTCACAGCTTTCAGGTCTTGGATAGACCGTGTTATAGCTCTCAGGTCTTGAATGGACCATGTTATAGCTCTTAGACAAATCAGTGTTACAGCTCAGTGTTACAGCTCTATTTTANATCACAACAAAGATTTGGAGTGACGGACATTAAAGCCCCCTCGGCATGTCACAGCTTTCAGGTCTTGGATAGACCGTGTTATAGCTCTCAGGTCTTGAATGGACCGTGTTATAGCTCTTAGACAAATCAGTGTTACAGCTCAGTGTTACAGCTCTATTTTATTTAGAAGATAGCAGGAAAGTCCATCTTTGAGGCATGAGGGCACATCGATCCAAAAGCACGAGGAGAAGAGTGCCCCAGCACGGGGGAGAGAGGGAGAAAGAGGTAGCTTTGGCTCCTCTATTTATATGTTTATCTTTCCCGGGGGCCTGTCCTATGTAAATTGGGCCAGCCAGGAGTATTGTTTGTTTTATCTGAGGTCCTCACTCCAGGTCCTCCGACCTTCTTTTGTTCCATTGTCACAGGCTTTTCCCTTCCTTGTCTTGTAGCCACTGCCATTTTGGACTGCTTTTCCCTGTTCTACCTAACACAACTCATTATCTTAGCACACTTTTGAAAGTGAAAGGCAATGAACTTATTTTTAAAAGTTGGGTATTTTTCTAAAAAACTGGAATGAATGGTTATCCTATTTGCAGGCTATTTTAACAATTGTAGACTTTTGATAAATAGATAGAAATGTGCTAGATAACTTGGAGCAAAAGAGTGACATGATTGGATTTATCCTTTGATAGTATCACACTGACCTTTGGGATTGAGAATAAGGTAAATTTTTTTAAATTTTATTTATTTTAATTGGAGGTTAAGTACTATACAATATTGTATTGGTTTTGCCATACATCAACATGAATCCCCCACAGGTGTACACGTGTTCCCAATTCTGAACCCCCCTCCCACCTCCCTGTATAATATCATATAAGAAACGAATCACCAGTCTAGGTTCGATGCAGGATACGGGATGCTTGTGGCCAGGCACTGTGATGACCCAGAGGGATGGTATGGGGAGAATAAGGAATTTTTTTTAAAAAAGGAGAAATTAGGAGCCTATGGCCATCATACATGTGCCTGGAGACCTAGAATGAAGGCATATATTTGACAGTTGTATTAATCCATATAGACAAAGCTATATGATGTGATCATAAAGAAACACCAAAATCTCAGTGGCTTAGAGCAACGGTCAGCAAACAATGGTCCATAGGCCAAATCCAGCTTACCACCCATTTCAGTTAAATAAGCTTTTGTTGGAACACAGCTACATTCTGATTCATTTATATCATGCCCATGGCTATTCTGTCACTAAAATGGCAGAATTGAAACTGAGTACTTGCAACAGAGATGGCATGGTCTACAAGCTTGAAATATTTATCATCTGTCATTTTACTGAAGAAGTTTGTTGACCCTGTGTATAAAGTGGAAAAGCTTTATTTCTTGCTCATAAAAAGTCTGCTATGTGCCCAGATACCTTTCCAGATTAGGTTGCTTTTAAGTACTTGACTCAGGTATCTAAGTTGCTTTTTTTTTTTTTTTTTAATTTATTTTTTTTTTTTGTATTTATTTATTTTTTTTACACGAACTCCCAAACATGAACCCCCCTCCCACCTCCCACCCTATCAGGATTCCACTATTTGTATATGAGGCCTTCACGTTAATCATGTATCACCATCACCATGTGAGAGGGGCTCACACTGGCTCTCAAACACTGTCTAGAGAAATAGACATCACCTATTGGTGTTGATTAATCCAATGGGCCCACTTAACTAGAAAGGGTCTGTGTAATGTGACTAAGAACATAGATATTTGGTCAGCAGTAAAAATTCTAGTCATCAGTCATCAGCATATACATGACACTGAAAGTCATGAGACTGGATTAATTCACCAAGGAAAAGAATTCTGAAAGAGAGAACATGTTCAAGGATGATCTTGGGCTCTTCCTAAACAAGCATGAGTTCAGAAAGATTAGGAACAAGCAAGGAGACTGAGAGGGCGCAAGCAGAGTGGTAGGTGTAAAACCAGTTACCTGTGGATGTTCTGGATGTCAAGTGAAGAAAATGTATCCAGCAAGAAGATGCTGCTGTCGTCTGTCAGTATCCACAGAAGATCCCCATGGATACCAAAATCTGAGACTACTCTAGTATCTTTGTTTTAATTTTATATTGTGCCATTGATTTACAGTGTTGTGTTAGTTTCAGGTACACAGCAAAGTGATTCAGTTATACATATACATATATCCATTCTTTTTCAGTTTCTTTTCCACTATAGGTTATTACAAAAAATTTAGAATAGAGTTCCCTGTGCTATATAGTAGGTCTTGGTTGATTATCTATTTTATATAGAGTAGTGTGTAAATGTTTTTCTGGAACTCTCTTGCTTTTTCCATGATCCAGCGGATGTTGGCAATTTGATCTCTGGTTCCTCTGCCTGTTCTAAAACCAGCTTGAACATCAGGGAGTTCACGGTTCACATATTGCTGAAGCCTGGCTTGGAGAATTTTGAGCATTACTTTACTAGCGTGTGAGATGAGTGCAATTGTGCGGTAGTTTGAGCATTCTTTGGCATTGCCTTTCTTTGGAATTGGAATGAAAACTGACCTTTTCCAGTCCTGTGGC
>SJYX01010522.1:0-40913 GCA_006410675.1 Oreotragus oreotragus | reverse complement strand
TGTTGTGTTAGTTTCTTCTGTACAGCATACTGAATCCACTATTAGGAAGTGCCACTAAGAACAAAGCTAGTGGAGGTGATGGAATTCCAGCTGAGCTATTTCAGATCCTAAAAGATGATGCTAGTAAAGTGCTGCACTCAATATGCCAGAAGATTTGAAAAACACAGCAGTGGTCACAGAACTGGAAAAGGTCAGTTTTCATTACAATTCCAAAGAAAGGCAATGCCAAAGAATGTTCAAACTGCTGCACAATTGCATTCATTTCACATGCTAGCAAAGTAATGTTCAAAATTCTCCAAGCCAGGCTTCAATAGTACGTGAAACAAGAACTTCCAGATGTTCAAGCTGGATCTAGAAAAGGCAGAGGAAACAGAGATCAAATTGCCAACATCCATTGAATCATAGAAAAAAGCAAGAGAACTCCAGAAGAACATCTACTTCTGCTTCATTGACTATGCTAAATCCTTTGACTGTGTGGATCACAACAAACTGTGGAAAATATTTGAAGAGATGGGGATACCAGACCACCTGACCTGCTTCCTGAGAAACCTGTATGCAGGTCAAGAGGCAACAGTTAGAACTGGACATGAAACAATGGACTGGTTCCAAATTGGGAAAGGAGTACATCAAAGCTGTATATTGTCACCCTGCTTAGTTAACTTATATGCAGAGTACATCATGCAAAATGCCAGGCTGGATGAAGCACAAGCTGGAATCAAGATTGCCAGAAGAAATATCAATAATCTCAGATATGCAGATGACACCACCCGTAAGGCAGAAAACAAAGAGGAACTAAAAAGCCCCTTGATAAAGGTGAAGGAGGAGAGAGAAAAAAACTGGCTGAACCCTCAACATTCAAAAAACAAAGATCATGCCATCCAGTCCATCACTTCATGATAAATAGATGGGGAAGCAATGAAAACAATGACAGACTTTATCTTCTTGGGTTCCAAAATCACTGCAGATGGTGTCTGCAGCCATGAAATTAAAAGACACTTGCTCCTTGGAAGAAAAGCTATGACCAACCTAGACAGCATATTAAAAAGCAGAAACATTACTTTGCTGACAAAGGTCTGTCTAGTCAAAATTATGGTTTTTCCAATAATCATGTATGGATGTGAGGACTGAAGTATAAAGAAAGCTGAGTGCTGAAGAATTGTTGCTTTTGAACTGTGGTGTTGGACAAGATGCTTTGAGATTCCCTTGGACTGGAAAGAGATCAAACCAGTAAATCTTAAAGGAAATCAGTTTTGAATATCTATTGGAAGCACTGATGCTAAAGCTGAAACTCCAATATTTTGGCCACCTGAAGTGAAGAGCCAACTCATTAGAAAACACCTTGATGCTGAGAAAGATTGAAGGAAGGAGGAGAAGGGGATGACAGAGGATGAGATAGTTGGATGGCATCACCGACTCAATGGACGTATAAATATGTATATGTTCATGCTTAGTTGATAAGTCCTGTCTGACTCATTGCCTCTTTGTGACCCTATGGATGCTAGTTTCTCTGTCCATGGGTTGTCCTAAGAAAGAATTTCCTTCTCCAGGAGATCTCTGTGACCCAGGGAGCGAACCCACATCTCCTATTGCAGGCTGATTCTTTACTGCTGAACCACCTGGGAAGCTTATATATATATACATATACACACACACATACATATACATATAGTCACGCTCTTTTGTATTCTATTCTGATAGAGGTCGTTACAGAATATTTAGTAGAGTTCTCTGTGCTATACAGTAGTTTCGTATCAGTTCTCTATTTTGTATATATTAGAGTGTATATGTCAATTTCAGTCTCGCAATTTATCCCTCTCTGCCTTACCTCTTTGGTAACTGTAATTTTCACAGCTGAGGTCATATGCTACTTCTGTCCAATGGTCAGTAATGTTGCTAAAGATCCAACTACACAGATCAGCCATCCAGAACAGAGACTTATCTGTTAAACTTATCAAAGTTGAGAAATCTGTAATGGCCCAATTGGCTAGGTGACTATATCCATCCAACCATATCTCTACCTGTTTCCTTTTAATTTACTACATTAAGGCCTTCTTGAAGCACTGCTAGCTGCTTGTCTACACTAATGTTTTAAGGCCTTTCCATATGGTGTTCTACTTGAAAATTTTTTTTCTCTTCATTTTTTGCATGGCTAATTTCTTGATTATTATAGAGTATAGCTTAACTCTTCACCAATCATGATCTATTTCTGTTCTAAACCCTGAGTGTATTTCCTATGCAACAATATTTAAATTTGTAATAGAAAGTATGCATACAGGTATGTGTGTCACTTTCTACTAGACTCAGTATTTATGAGGTACAGATATTGTTCACCATGATGGTAATGCATAGTAAGAGCTCAAAATTTTGTTAAGTAACTAAAAAAAAGAGCAATATTCCAAGGGGAAGGGGAGTTGGTGAGGGATGTACTGAGAGTTTGGGATTCACAGATGCAAAGTATTATATATAGGATGGATAAATCACAAAGTCTTAGGGCATAGCACAGGGAACTATATTCAATATCCTGGATAGACCACAATGGAAAAGACTATAAGTATATAAGAATATAGATAGATAGGGCTTCCCTGGTGGCTCAGTTGGTAAAGAATCTGCCTGCATTGTGGGGGACCCACCTTCAACCCTTGGGTCTAGAAGACCCCCTGAAAAAGGAAACAACCCACTCTAGTATTCCTACCTGAGAAATCCCACGGGCAGAGAAGTCTGATGGGCTACAGTCCATGGGGTTGGAAAGAGTCAGACATGACTTAGCCGTGAAACAACAACACCGCATTGTAAATCAATTATATTTCAATAACATCTTTTTAAATTAAACTAAGGCTCAGTGATGAAGAGCTGGTCTGCCAGTGCAGGAGGTGTGGGTTTGATCCCTGGTCCCAGAGGAAACTACATACCGTGGAGCAATTCAGCCTGTGTGCCAAAATTATAGAACGTGTGCCCTAGAGCCTGGGAACNCATCTTTTTAAATTAAACTAAGGCTCAGTGATGAAGAGCTGGTCTGCCAGTGCAGGAGGTGTGGGTTTGATCCCTGGTCCCAGAGGAAACTACATACCGTGGAGCAATTCAGCCTGTGTGCCAAAATTATAGAACGTGTGCCCTAGAGCCTGGGAACCACAGTGATGGAGCCTGCGCACTGTAGCTGTTGAAGCTGGCGTGCCCTGGTACCCGTGCTCTGCTTTGGGAGAGGCTACTGCAATAACAATAGCCCCAGTTCTCCGAGGAAAAGGTCATGACTGAGCGACTTCGCTTTCACTGTTCACTTTCACTTTCCAATTTCACTTTTCACTTTCATGCATTGGAGAAGGAAATGGCAACCCACTCCAGTGTCCTTGCCTGGAGAATCCCAGGGATGGGGGAGCCTGGTGGGCTGCCGTCTATGGAGTCGCACAGAGCTGGACACGACTGAAGCAACTTAGCAGCAGCAGCAGCAGCAGCTTTCTGAACCTAGAGACAAGCCTGGATGGCAACAAAGCTCCAGAATATTCATTATTAATAAATTCACATTAGTAATAAAATTATTTTTAAAAGAAAAGTTCTAAAAGAAAGTTAAATTAAGATAAAAAAATAGCAATGTTGTTGGAATATAGAGAGTTGCTTGTGGAAGACTTAAACAAGGTGAATATAATATTTAGGCTAAGCCCTATAGGCTATGGGACATCATTTATCATTTGAAATTTATTCTAAGTGCTGTTGGANAAAGTTCTAAAAGAAAGTTAAATTAAGATAAAAAAATAGCAATGTTGTTGGAATATAGAGAGTTGCTTGTGGAAGACTTAAACAAGGTGAATATAATATTTAGGCTAAGCCCTATAGGCTATGGGACATCATTTATCATTTGAAATTTATTCTAAGTGCTGTTGGAAGCCATTGGATTGCTTTCAAAGAGAAGGGACAAGATCTGATTGTTTTCTTTAAGGATCATTGGCTGCTGTGGAGAGGCTGGATTAGAGTAAGAGAACACAGGAATGGGGTAATTAGGACAGGATAGGAGTGGTGCATATGGTAATGGTGAGTTGGATTCTTAGTTGTAAAAGCAGAATGAAATATAGAAAGTAAATAGATTTTAGATACATTTGGAGGTAAAATCAAGGGTATCTTTATATATTGCATGTGGAAGATGAAATAAATCCAATCGTTAAAGATAATTTCTTAGTTTTTAACTTGGGAAACTGGTAAGATTTCATTCCAGTTCCCAACACAGAGAAGACTAAAGAAGGAAAAATTTTTAGGAGATAATAAATAGTAGCATTTGCGCAACATTATGTTGATGATGTTGACCAACAATCAAGGAGGAATATCAGTTTACTGGATGTCTGAGTTCAGAGGAGTGGTATCATTTTGATCCATGAATTTGGAGTTAACCAGCATCAGTTCAGTTCAGTCGCCCAGTCGTGTTCAACTCTTTGAGACCCCATGAATCGCAGCATGCCAGGCCTCCCTGTCCATCACCATCTTCCAGAATTCACTCAGACTCAGAGTCCATTGAGTCTGTGATGCCATCCAGCCATCTCATCCTCGGTCGTCCCCTTCTCCTCCTGCCCCCAATCTCTCCCAGNTGTCCATCACCATCTTCCAGAATTCACTCAGACTCAGAGTCCATTGAGTCTGTGATGCCATCCAGCCATCTCATCCTCGGTCGTGCCCTTATCCTCCTGCCCCCAATCTCTCCCAGCATCAGAGTCTTTTCCAATGAGTCAACTCTTCACATGAGGTGGCCAAAGTACTGGAGTTTCAGCTTTAGCATCATTCCTTCCAAAGAAATCCTAGGATTGATCTCCTCCAGAATGGACTCTGTAAAAATCTTTACTGTGAGTAAAACACTGTAATGTATTCATTGTTTAATAGTATCTCTATAGAGAAACATAGAGATGCTATGTATCTATCTATAGAGATACATAGAAATGCTATGTATCTCTAGAGATACATAGAGATACTGTTAAACAATGAATACATTACAGTGTTTTACTCACAGTAAAGATTTTTACAGAGTGAGTGGAGTTACAGAAATATTGCGTACCTGCATCAAAACTTGCGCCATAGAAACAAGTAGAAGTAAAGTGAAGTAAGAGATGGAAGAATGAGACTGAAAATTGTATTCANAGAGATACTGTTAAACAATGAATACATTACAGTGTTTTACTCACAGTAAAGATTTTTACAGAGTGAGTGGAGTTACAGAAATATTGCGTACCTGCATCAAAACTTGCACCATAGAAACAAGTAGAAGTAAAGTGAAGTAAGAGATGGAAGAATGAGACTGAAAATTGTATTCAGTGAGAACAGGAATTCATGGAATTCACGGATGTCCACAAAGGAAAGTGTTTCCAAAGGGAGAGAGTAGCTGCCTGGACTCTACACGTAAGGGCTGAGTCAGGTGAGCATAAAGCAGAGTCTTTTGGTTTGGGTAACCCTGATGAAAATCAGTATTAATGGAATTATTTGAAAGGAGTTGGATATGGCTAAAATGACTATGCATGCACACATATGCTAAAGAAGTGAAGCTAGATTGAAGTGATTTAGTATTTGAATGATAGTTGAGTTGCAATGGCCTTTCTAGAGAGCATTTTTGAGAAATTTTGATATGAACGGGAATACTAATGTGGGGAAGTAGCTCTAGAAGTCATGTAAGGCCAGGAAGAGTTTGGAATGCTGATGGTATTATGCGATTGAAAGAAAGAAACTTAAGGTGCAAAGAGAGAAAAGGAATAACAGAATATTCTGGCTATAAATCTCTTACCTCTAATCTTCAAATCCATTCTTCTTTGTTCTGCTCTGTGATGCCTGACCAGTGATGCTGAATCGTATTTCTCACTTACCTGAAGGTTTTCTGATAGATTCTACCAATGTATCTTCCCTATAGCTCAGTCGGTAAAGAATCTGCCTGCAATGCAGGAGAACTGGGTTTGATTCCTGGCTTGGGAAGACTCCTTGGAGAAGGAATTGTCCACCCACTCCAGTACTCTTGCCTGGAGAATCCCATGGACAGAGGCGCCTGGCAGGCTACAGTCCATGGGGTCGCAAGAGTCAACACAACTTAGCGGCTAAACCAAACCAAACCAGAGGGAGCCTGGAGGCAGGACAAATGGAGGAAGGGACTTGTGGCTTCTATCAGTGAACTCCCAGCAACACCTGTTTCAGATTCTAGCTTCCGGCTATACCCTCACAACACCAGAGCCGGGGCCTTCGCATGGAGCTCAGGTCTGGGAGCACCGTTTCCTCGGAGAGCCAGTTTCTTGCTCCATAGGGCTTTCTTTCTAGCTTCTGATAACCCCAACCCACTTCCCTTTTTCTTTAGCTCAGAGAATTGCCATTTTAAGTTAGTGATTATACAGAGAGATAATATATGATTTATATTAAAATCACATTGTTTGGGAAGTATTGGTTTCTATGTCTTCTCCAATGAGCTGGCATATAGCCTCTGCATACTTAGATCATCAAACTCTTCAACTCTTTGGCTTTTGTCAGGAGCAGATTTGTTACTTTAGAATGCATCTAGAATCCTGGAACCAATCTTTTCTCTGCTACCCACTCCAAGTGCTTTTGGGTTTCAATGAGACATTCTCCTATCCAAATAGATGTGTTGTTTATAAAGGAAAAATTACGTGTCTGATATGTCTGGTTAAGTTAATAAATATTTCAGTGCCACATACCTTCTGTATCTTTATTTTTTTCCCCCCTCTTCATCTTTAAAATCCATCCGTTGTGTTAATTTCCGAGTGAAAAAGGAAATCATGCTGGACTTTCATCTTATTAGCAGATGTGTACTTTATGTCTCTAGGAAATATATTTGTAATCTTCTAAAAGCCACAACACTACAATTTTTGAAGTGAAACTATCCATAACAACATCTCCTTAACGGAATTTGCAAATGTGTCATAAATATTTATACTTATCAGTAAGCATTCTGAGTGTATATGTTTAAAAAACTATAAACACACACACAGCCATACATAACACATCACTGATCAGGTAGCTTTTACTATGTAAATACGAAATCTAGCTATTTCAACAAATTGCCCCCCAAAAAAGTGGCTGAAAATCATTCATTTTTATTTATTTATTTTTGTTATTATCCTAAGACTTAACAGAAATGGCAAGATTTCTTGCCCTACACTCTCTCCTTGCTTTCACTTGTCCCTTTGTTAATTAATGGGTAAAGTTACTGAGTCTACAGGGATTGTAGCTAATCAGGAAGTTTCATTTATTGGTTTAGGTAAAAGCTTTCAGAATGTTAATACATCACCTGAGGTGAGCCTGGGGGCATATTTTTGGTAAGAAACCCTTCCAAAGAGAATAGTTTGGAAAGAACACTTAGCTTAAACTTGGAATTTACCTCTCCAGGCAGCTCACAGCCTCTCTCATTTCTCCCTATTAAATTATTCATTCATTTTATATACTTAAAGCTAGTAAGTGCATATTTTAAGTAGGTGCAATTTTTAAAAATTTTATTTACCTTTGAATGCTCAGATAGACACAATATTTTCCTCTCCTTTAATTCTTCCCCTCAGTCCCCCAAGCCAACTATCAGTTTTTTTGATACATTTTATTCTAATGTTTGATACTTTCATTTGGCCAAGTATTATATGCTGGACAGAAGTTCCCAGTGCCCTTTTCACTGAAAGACCTTTACTTTGGCAGATGTCTCCTTAACCTGAATGTTTACTCACCGTCTCTCCAAATGTTCCAACAATGCTGAGCAAACTGTACTGCCTTCAAGAATCCACAGTGATATTAATATTTCTCTCTTTTGGCCATTTCGTTAAAGCTTATTGTAGCGCACACTCAGTGAGGCACCATATATGTGGCCGATTATAAAAATCAGTCCGTGGCAAACTTTATTTCAAGTTGTTTCATTATCTCTTCTTCCCTCAAAAAGGGCTCAATGTTTAATACAAACCTAGAAATGCTCCACTCACCTGGTTTATTTCAAAAACTACAGATTTTTGAGTTTTCAGATTTTATGTAAGTTAATGGCATGGGCAGAAAAGTACTGGAAAAAAGCACCGAGGTGCCTGGTAGCTGGAGCTTGCTGTCTGCTGACATATCCTTGCTTTTCCAGCTCTTTTTGTCAAAGCATGAGTTTTGCGGTTGATACCATGCCCCATCTGTTGGGAGTTCCCTGATCTAGCTTTCTTCCCCTGGCATTTACTGTTCAGACTCCATGGTAGCAAAACCCCATGGTACTACAGCCCTTGCAGACAGCTGAAAACCTGCAGAGCAGGACCCACCCACTGATTTCTTTGGTTTCTGAGCTTTTGAGACAGATCTGACTTGGAGAGCTCCCTAGGTGGAAGGTTTTAAGAAAGTCTCTGCTCTACACTTGTTAACTATTTTGCAATCCAAGTACATCACCACACTTTCATCCTAAAGACACACAGGCAAAAGATTGCTTGTGGCTTTCTGAAACAGTCGATGTTTTCATTTCAAGCATGCACTTTAAGTTTTGGAGTTAAGGCAGAGTGCCTGTCTTTATTTGGTACCTGCACGGAGACAAGCCTTGTCTCCTTCAGGGACTGTGCCCCAGTGAGAGTAAAATTTAAATAAAATAACAAAGAGGGCATTTTGAAGTGATGGAAGTATTTCTGGATTGTTTCCTGGGAAGATGGAAAGGGGTCTAAAGGAACGATTATAGGCATTTTGAGGATATATGGTGAAGAATTCACAGTAAGTTATTGTGGTTTCTAAAGACTGTCTTGATGCAGGAGAAATGACACTTGCTTAAGAGCTCTGTCCTTCACTGATAGACTATCATAGCACATGCTATTTGGCTGAAGAAATCCAAATTACCAGATAAGAATATTTATTGTCATTTAATGCCAGTGAAGCCCACTGAAGAGATCATAGAGAAATGCTGTCATGAATACAGTTATGTCATCCACTGCCCTGGCTGCAGGTGACCAGGCCTGTTGGTGGGCACCTGACCCGAGACCTTCCAATACACATACTTGCCCCTTTGTCTGCTAAATATAAGACCAAGTAGACTGTGCTTTGCTACTGCTGCTAAGTCGCTTCAGTCGTGTCTGACACTGTGCGACCCCGTAGACGGCAGCCCACCAGGCTCCTCCATCCTTGGGATTCGTCAAGCAAGAACACTGGAGTGAGTTGCCATTTCCTTCTTCAATGCATAAAAGTGAAAGTGAAGTCGCTCAGTTGTGTCCGACTCCTTGCGACCCCATGGACTGCAGCCTACCAGGCTCCTCCGTCCATGGGAGTTTCCAGGCAAGAGTACTGGAGTGGGTTGCCAGATGTGTGCAAATTAAGATTCCATATCTGCTTTGGACAGCTTTTGGAGAAACATGGCTGCTTTGGCACTCTCTGAAATATGGATCGGTGTCAAATAGTCCTGTTTCCTTGTTTTGCCATCCTTAAATTCAATTTCAAGTCATAGATCAGCTGATTTGTTGATTTTGCTGAAAGCCTCGGCTGCGCTAACCTTCTCAGTTGGCTGGGGCTTGTTGTTAGCTCAAGCTCTGAATGTATTCTTTGTTCTCATTGATTCTAGATCTGTGCTGTACTAAACAGTAGCCGCAAACCACATGTGACTCTTTAAATTTAAATTAATTTAGTTAAATAATATTAAAATTAGACTTTCATAACATAGAGTCAAATCATCAAAACATAGAGACCAAGAATAAAATGGTGATTGTCAAAGGCTTTGGGGAGGGAGACATTAACACTTGATTTTTTAATAGACACAAAGTTGCTTATGTAAGATAACAATGTTCTAGAGTTCTACTATGCACCTTGGTGCTTATGGCTAGCAATACTGTACAATTAAAAATTTGTAAAAAGGGTAGAGGTCATGTTCTTACCTAAAGAAGAAGAAATCCAATTCCTCAGTCACTCTAGCCAACTTTCAAGTGCTCAATACCCAGAGGTGATTATGACTACCATATACAGAGCATTCCCATCATTACAGAAACTTCTCTCAGATACTGTTACTGACATGGGTCCCAGGACTCAATAACAGTAGAAATTGACAGGAAGCCAGAAGAAGAATTCAGGCAAGGCTTTACTGGGATTTGTGCTACAACACGAGGAAGCAAAAACCAGCAATAGGTCCTGAGGAGAGGTGAGCTGCTTCCTTAGGTGGAATGAAAGTAGAGGCAGATGTGTAGATTGGACTTAAGAGGTCTGCCCATGTTCTTATTGGTGCTGTGTGCAGGGTTCATGTACAAGTGGTGGTTCAGTTTTGGCATTTTTGTATCTTGTTCATAATATGCCCCAACTACACATATATTTACTGGCATAGGTTGCCATTTCCTTCTCCAGGGGAGCTTCCTGACCCAGGGATCGAACCTGTGTCTCCTGCAATGCAGGCAGATTCTTTACTGCTTGAGCCACCAGGGAAGCCCAATCCATTATATGAAATGCAACTTAAATGTTAAAAGCAACGTTAATGGTTAGCATACTGAAAAATACAGTTAGACTTGGCTTCACCCATGATCTGATCCAGAGTTTTGCCAAGTCTTACATATTTCATCTGCACTTTCCTGCAGTTGTGTTCACTCTTCCATTACCTAGGTTCTCAAATTGTCTTATTATAGCACCAATAGTGGTGACACTCTGAGATTGTTGCACCCCTGCAATAAGCCATCTAGTGAAAAGAAACTTACTTTTTCCAGCAGTTTTCACAAAACAGAGAGGAATCTTCTCACAAACCTACGAGCATTAGCTTATTTCTTCCAATTAGCCAGAATTTTATGACACGTCCATTACTGAACCAGTCTATGACTAAGAATTTGGTCACTTTCATCAGACTGTCACATAGCTGAGAATAGGAAGTGGGTCATTTTAGAAAGTAAAACCTGGACACGTGGACTAGGAGTGGGAGAAACTTATTCCACATAGACAACTAAAAATATTGATTGCTATGTTGGTGGATTGCATCATTGATATGTGACTACAACAACACTTGGAAGTATAACTGCAGAAATGGGAAATCAAGTAAATTCATGAAAAACTTGCAACATATGCTTGATCAGACAGCTGCTTTCTCACTGATTCCTTGTAATCTATTCCTTTTGAATCATCTTCAACACTTTCCATAATATTTCAAATCAGCAAGAAGAGATAATATTTATAAGATGTTTTTACTTTCAATTTCACTGGAATGGCCATCTCTCATTAGTTGTATACCACGAAAAAGTCTCTGAATCTGTGTAACATACTTTCCCCTTTTAAAGAATGAAGATAATAATGGTGCCAAGTTTCTGGAATTGCCCTGAGAACTACATTTTTTAAGTGAATAATGACTTTAAGGGGTAACTGTATTTTTATAAAAACTTATTTCATATTAGCTATGATTGTTTGTACTCAGTCATATTCAGATATTTCCCCTTCATGGATTACAGCCTTGTTGTTGCAAAGGGGCTTGTGAAACTCAATAAAGCTATGAGCCATGCCATGCAAGACCATCCAAGATGGACAAGTCATAGTGAAGAGTTCTGAAAAAAAGTGGTCCACTGGAGGAGGAAATGGCAACTCACTCCAGTATTCTTGCCACAAGAATCTTATGAACAGTATGAAGAGGCAAAGATATATGACACTGGAAGAGGAACCTTCCAGGTTGGAAAGTGTCCAATATGCTACCATAGAAATTGTTGTTGTTCAGTCTCCAAGTCATATCCACTCTTTGCAGCCCCGTGGACTGCAGCACACCAGGCTTCCTTGTCCTTCACCATCTCCCAGAGTTTGCTCAAACTCATCTCCATTGAGTTGGTGATACCATCCAACCATTTTATCCTCTGTTGCCCCCTTCTCCTCCTGCCTTCAATCTTTCCAAGCTTTCAGAGTCTCTCAGAGTCTTTTTCAACAAGCCCCCTCTTCACATCAGGTGGCCAAAGTATTGGAGCGTCAGCTTCAGCATCAGTCACTAGGGAAGAACAGAGGGCAATTACTAATAGTTCCAGAAAGAATGAGTGATTGGTGAGAAGCAGAAATGATGCTCAGTTGTGTGTGTGTCTGGTGGTCAAAACAAAGTCCAGTGTGCTAAAGAACAATATTAACAATATTATATAAGAACCTGGAATGCTGGAAATCAGTGAACTATAATGGATGGGAATGGATGAATTTAATTCAGATGACCATTATAACTACTACTGTCACAAGAATCCCTTAGAAAAAATGGAGTAGCCCCATAGTCAACAAGTCTGAAATGCAGTATTTGGATGCAGTCTCAAAAATTACATAATGATCTTAGTTCATTTTCAAGGCAAACCAGCACAGTAATCCAAGTCTATGCCCCAACCACTAATGTGGAAAAAGTCAAAGCTGACTGGTTCTATGAAGACCCACAAGACCTTCTAGAATTAACTTGGGGAAAAAATTTTAAAAGATGCCCTTTTCATCATAGGAGAACAGAATGCAAAATAGGATATCAAGAGGTACCTGGCATAACAGGCATTTGAGTACAAAATAAAGCAGGGGAAGTCTAGTAGTTTTTTGTCAAGAGGACACACTGGTCATAGCAAATACCATTTTCTGACAACACTGCAGATGGATGTCACCAAATGGTCAATACCAAAATCAGTTTGATTATATTCTTCATAGCCAAAGATGAAGAAACTTTATATAGTCAGCACAAACAAGACTAGGAGCTGACTATGGCTCACATCACCATCTCCCTTATTTCAAAATTCAGGCTTAAATTGAAGAAAGTAGGGAAAACCAGTAGGCCATTCAGGTATGACCTAAATCAAATCCCTTACTATTATACAGTGGAAGTGACAAGTAGATCCAAGGGATTAGATCTGGTGGGCAGTGTCTGAAGAACTATACACAGAGGTACATGAGGCGGTGACCAAAACCATCCAAGAAAAATAAATGAAAGAAAGCAAAGTGGTTGTCTAAGGAGGCTTTACAAAGAGCTGAAGAAAGAAAAGAAGTGAAAATTAAGGGAGAAAGGGAAAGATATACCCAACTGAATCCAGAGTTACAGAGAATAGCAAGGAGAGATAAGAAGGGCATCTTAAATGAATACCACAAAGAAGTAGAGAAAAACAAAAAAATGTGAAACACTAGAGATCTCTTCAAGAAGATTGGATATATCAAGAAAACATTTCATGCAAGAATGGGCATGGTAGACAGAAGCAATAAGGACCTAACAGAGGTAGAAGAGATTAAGAAGAGGTGGGAAGAATATACCAAAGAACTATACAGAAATGGTTTAATAACTACTATGGTGTGGTCACTCACCTAGAGCCATACATCCTGGAATCTGAAGTCAAGTTGGCCTTAGGAAGCACTTTTACAAACAAACTTAGTGGAGATGATGGAATTCTACCTGAGCTCTTTAAAATCCGTAAAGAGGATGCTGTTAAAGTGTTGCACTCAGTATGCCAGCAAATTTGAAAAATTAAGCAGTGGTCACAGGACTGGAAAAGGTAAGTTTTTATTCTAATGTCAAAGAAGGGCTGGAGAAGGAAATGGCAACCCACTCCAGTATTCGTGCCTGGAGAATCCTGTGGACAGCGGAGCCTGGTGGGCTGCTGTCTATGGGATCGCGCAGAGTTGGACACAACTGAAGTGACTTAGCATGCATGCATGCATTGGAGAAGGAAATGGCAACCAACTCCAGTATTCTAGCCTGGAGAATCCCAGGGATGAAGAAGCCTGGTTGGCTGCTGTCTATGGGGTCACACAGTGTTGGACATGACTGAAGCAACTTAGCAGCAGCAGCAGCCAAGAAAGGCCATGCCAAAGAATGTTAAAACTACTGTACAATTGAATTCATTTCTTATGCTAGTAAGGTTATGCTCAAAATCCTTCATGCTAAGCTTCAGCAGTATGTGAACTAAGAACTTCCAGATACACAAGTGGGTTTATAAAAGACAAAGGAAACAGATCAAATTGCCAACAATCACTGGATCATAGAAAAGTGAAGGAATTCCAGAAAAATATTACTTCTGTTTCATTGATTAGGAGAAAGCCTTTGACTGTGTGGACTTCCCTGGTGTCTCAGACTGTAAAGCGTCTGCCTACAATGTGGGAGAACTGGGTTTGATCCCTGGGTTGGGAAGATCGCCTGGAGAAGGAAACAGCAACCACTCCAGTACTCTTGCCTGGAAAATCCCATGAATAGAGGATCCTGGTAGGCTACCGTCCATGGGGTCGCAAAGAGTCAGACACAACTGAGCAACTTCACTATCACTTTCACTTTGCCNCCTGGTGTGCTGCGATTCATGGGGTGGCAAAGAGTCGGACATGACTGAGCGACTGAACTGAACTGAACTGTGGTCTTAATTTACATTTCCTTCATGGCGAGTGATGGGACACACCTCTTCATGTGCTCATTTGCCATCTGTATCCCCTCTTCAGCGACGTGCCACCTCATGCCCTTTGCCAATTTTCTAGTTGGATTGTTTAGTTTTTTGTTTTTCTTTGTACTGCTATAGACTTTTGAGAATTCTTTATGTATTCTAGGTATGTATCTTTTGTCAGATTTATGATTTACAGATGTTTTTTCCAAATCTGTAATATGTTTATTTTTATAGGGTTTTTCATAAAACAAAAGTTTTAAATTTTGATGGTCTAGTTTATTGATTTTTTTCTCTTTGCTTTCAATGTCTAAGAAGTCTGCACCAAGCCCTAGGTCCCAAAGAATTTCTCCTGAAATGTCTTCCAGAAATTTTATAGTTGTACATTTTACATATAACCTCTGACATATTATGAGTTAATCTTCTTATGTGTGGGGTTAGGTCACAGTTAATTTCACTTTTCCCTTTGTTGTTGGTTTCACTCCGTCATGTCTGACTCTTTGTGACCCCTGGACCACAGCACGCCAGGCTTCCCCGTCCTTCACCGTCTCCCGGCGCTCGCTCAAACTCATGTCCACCGAGTCGGTGATGCCACCCAACCGTCTCATCCTCTGTCACCCCCTTCTCCTCCTCCCCTCAGTTTTTCCCAGCATCCGGCTTCTTTGCTAGTGAGTCAGCTCTTCACATCAGGTGGCCAAAGTATTGGAGCTTCAGCTTCAGTCCTTCCAATGAGTATTCAGAGTTGATTTCCTTCACTATTGACTGGTTTGATCTTCTTGCAGTCCAGGGAACTCTCAAGAGTCTTTTCCAGGACTGCAGTACTTTCCCCTAGGAATGTCCAGTCACCCCAACCCCATCTGTTGAAAAGACTCTCCTGCCTCCATTCAGCCGCATTGTCCCCTTTGTCAAGAGCCAGTTGGCTGGACTTGCATGCATGTGTTTCTGAGTTCTCTAGCGTATCTGCTGGTTGAAGTGTCTGCCCATCTGTCAGCACCACTGTTCCAATAACTATGTTACGGAGTAAACCTTAGCATCGGGCAGAGTAATTCTTTCTACTTTTTAAAAATTGTTTTAACCATTCTAATTTCTTAATCTTCCATATTAATTTTAGAAATATCTTCCCTACATCTCCAAACCTATTTCTGGGGTTTTGATAGAAATTACATTAAACCTATAGACCTATCTAGAGAGCACTAACATGTTTACTTTTCCAGCCTATGAACTCAATATGTCTTTTCATTTATTTAGAACTTTATTTTCTTTCTTCAGCGTTTGTGGAGTTTTTTTGTATAGGAATCCTGTGTATATTTTCATTTTCACATGAGTATTTCTGTTGAGCAGTTATAAGTGGTGTTATATTTTTAATTTTGATTTTTGCGTGTTCGTTGCTGTTATACAGAAATATAATTGGTTTTTGTATGCTTATCTCATATCCTGAAACCTTTGCAGAACTCACTTATTAATTCCACGAGTTGTTTTTGTGTTTGTTTTCTGTCACTTTCTGGGTATCCTCCACGCAGACTCTGCTGTCTGCAGGGCGAGACAGTTTGCGCCCTCTTTTCTGATTTTTGTGCCGTCCTCTTTGTTCTGTAGCTTTGTTAGTGTTTATTTATTTATGGCTGCGCTGCATCTTCCTGCGTGGTCTTACTGCTGTCAAACCGTGCCCTTTGGAGGCCGTGAGAGCATCTTCGGGTTGATTCCCGAGTCCTTTCCGTACCACCTTCTCTTTGGCTGTTTCCTCCCCGTGTGACACCAGGTGTTCAAGGCTCATCTTGCACATTTCCTGCCCCAGATTCCTCAGTAATCATTTCTCCAGAAGGCCCTGGCTCCCTTTTGGGGAGCAGCATTTGCGGACCACAGTCTGGCATTAGGGATTGGAGCCAGCACTGCAGGCCCTTGCGATAGACACGCCCGACCTCAGCCTCTGCTGGAGTGTGGAGCCGGAGAAACCCTCCCTTGTCCTCTCTGACCTCACCTTCCAGTACAGGCGCGTGGTCGTCTGTCAGACGAGCAAGTGAATGAGTGAGTGAGAGAACGAACACGCAAAGGAGACACATCTCGTGCAATCCCTACCTGATGGCAAAGCAAAAATATAATACAGCCACCCAAAAGAGAAGTGTTGTCAGAGCAACTAAAGTCACTGCCGGCCCCTCCAGAATTACGAACAGGTGGAGCGCGGACTTCACTTGCCATCCGTCTTTCCCCCCGCGCCCCTGTCTCCAGCCGCCGCTTCCCCCGCCCTCCCCTCTGGGTCAGTTCTGGATTTGGGGCTCTCTCCTCAGTGTGAAGCCCTCAGGCCCTGCTCCTCCCCTAGGTCTCTGCTCTTACCCCAGATGGCTCAAGAGGACCCTGAGGTAAGGGCACGGGGGGGTCATAAACGCTTTTGATTAAAAAGCTTCCCTTTCATTCTCGTCACAAATAAATGATAAATGCTGCCAACATTCTGTCAGAGGAAGCTCTGAATCGGTCTTGCCATAAATTTGAATTTGTGTGATAATGGGAAGTGTGTTGAATATCTTACAGTGCCAGGCCCTATGCTTAGCGTGCACACGCACACACACTTTAAACTCACTTTATTCAATGTACATAACAACCCTGTGAGCTGGGTAGGGAATCTCCCATTTCAGGAGTGAAAAAACTAGAGCCCAGAAAACTGAAGTGTTTCTCTTGTTGCTGTAACATATTACCAGAAACCTAGCATCTAAACAGGCTTACCTGGTGGCTCAGACGGCAGTCAGCCTGTAATTCAGGAGATGTGGGTTCAATTCCTGGGTCAGGAAGGTCCCCTGCAGAAGGGAATGAAGGTTTACTGTCTTTCAGCTCTGGGGGTCAGAAGGTTGAAATTGGCCTCGCTGGCTAAAATCAAGATGTCAGTAGGGCTGTGTTCTCTGGAGGGTCCTGGACTCTTCCAGCTTCTGGGGCACCTGCGTTCTGTGCTGTGGCCCCTTCCTCCATATTCAGAGCCCCTCGCATCACACCTCCAGGCGTCTCCTGGGCTCGGATGCTCCCGATTCCTTTCACTCTTAAGATTCCGTGTGGTTACTTGGACCCACCTGGAGAGTCCACCATCATCTCCCTGTGTCAAGATTCTTAACTTAGTTGCATCTGCAAAGACCCTTTGCTGTGCGAGGTAACGTGTTTAAAGGTTCTGGGGGTTAGGAGATGGCCAGCTTTGAGGCCACCGTCCCGCGACCCAGAGGAGGCTCACACGGCAGGCGCCTGGCGCAGGCGGGCTGCGTGCTCACCTCCTCTTGGCTCTCCTTCCAGCACAGGTGCCCGCTGCTGCAGGAAACCGCAGAGGCCCTCACCTCTCTCACTGTGTGAGGGTGGCTGTGGCCTTCCATTGTGTTTGAAGCGTGTGCCTGACTCACTGAATCACTGGGCCAGTGTGCTGGTCACACAGGGCTCGCGGCGAACCTGGGAGGCCTTTGAGAAAGTGGAGGCAGTTGGGAGAAGTGGCTGTTGTCTTTTTTCCATTTTTATCCACTCCCCTCCTTTTCGTTTCCGTTGGGGTGTCTAGGCACTGTGAGTGATGTCACCTAAAGACGCACACCGCCTGCCTCGCACAGGTGTGTTGCCATGGTTCATAATGTCTCCAGCTCACTCAGACTCTCCCCAAATGGCCCTCTTTACATTATTTATGGCTAGACCTTGGGCACATCACCATTTACCCAGACAAGTCTGAAGTCACCGGCTCATTTTCTCATTTTAAATGCATTCTAATGCCCCAAAGAAAGGCTATTTAGGCTTTTCTGGGGAGGGTCCAAAGTTGGTAGTTCTTGAGGAAAAAACATTCCTTCTTCCCAAAGGAAAGAGCGTTTTCACGAATTGTCATGACCCAGCCGGGCCCCCTGCCCCTGCCTCTTGTTTCCAGGCCTGACAGCTGTGACCCAGAGGACATGGGCACTTCCGCAACCATGACCAAGAAGGCCTGGCCTTGGGGTTCTACCAGGATACGAAAGGGGGCCCCTCCCCTCCAGCCTACAGCCCTCAGGGGCACGGGGCTCCCACGGGGTCCGAGCATCATGGAACCGCCACCCTCCTGGTGGATGTGGGTGCCGGGACAGCCTCGCGTCCAGCGGTCACAGCTCCACTCCTTCACTGCATCACCACTTCCAGCAGGACTGCCGTATGCCAGGCACCAGCTTAGCCACTGGGGGACCAGACAGGAGTCCTAGCGAGGTGGAGTGGGGGCGGTTAGAGGAATGGAGACAGAGAGAGAAAGCAAGAGCGGCCCAGGACGCAATAGTGAGACGCCCTGGACAGCACTTTGCCCCGGGACCGAGGCTGGCCTCCCGGTCTGGGCAGAGGGCAGGTGGCGTAGCCTGGGGTGAGGGGCCTTGAGCAAGGACTGCGTCGGGGTGGGGCGCTGGAGGGCGCTGGCTTAGCATCTCGGCTCTTCCCTTTTCTTTGGAGAAGCTATTTCACCCCCGAGAGCCTCCGTTTCCGCCTGTGACGTGGGCATCGTGAGCAGTTTGGAGTGTGGGGTGTGTGCCAGCTGTGGCGCTAGTTGTTTTTAGACCCAGTCTCACTCGTCTCTCACACCTACACTGGGAGGTGGGCCCCTTTATTATGCCCTGCAGCAGAAGGGGCATCAGGATTGTGCCACCCAGCAGGCTGGCAGCTTGCTCAGTGCCACACGGGTGTCAGAGGAGCCCCCCTCTGCAGCACACCCGGCTGCTCGCCCCCGGCGGCTGGAGGAGGAGGGAGACGGCGCCTGCAGACTCAGCCCCGGGCAGGCCCACGGCAGGTGCCCAGAGGGGGAGATGCAAGGGGGCTTCCTGCTCCTCTGGGGACCCGCGGGCACCCAGGGAGAGGGATGAATAGGGCGACGACACGGGGTTCAGCCCTCAGGGGCACCGTTCAGACAGCCAGGCTCGCCCCTGCTGAGACCGGGCACAGAGAACCCTGCCAGAGCTCTGAGGATGCCAGTGTCCGTCTCCCCACTGCGGCTGCTGCTCAGCTGGTTCTCCGAGGGCACCTGTGGACTCACTCCAGCCCCACGGCCCCACCGGCCCGCGAAGGGGCACGGTGGCCTTTCTAGAGAATTGTTAATAACTCCCGACCTTGTTTATAAATTAGCTACTCTCTGTTGAAAGTTTCCCACTTCCCTGAGTGTGTCACAGCCTGCGTCTAGCCGCAGACGGCTCGTGGGCCCCTGAGAAGGCAGAGAACACCAGACAGAGTGCTTACACACTGCTGCTTACACACAGTGGTGGTTTCCAGGAAGCAAAGAGGCTGCAGGGGAATTGGTCGTCTTCCCGGTTAGCTGCCCTTTGCTGTCTAGGGCGTCGTATTCTTGAGTGTGAGGGTCTCTCCCTGGAGTCTGGGGAGCAGTGTCTCAGGGCCCCTGTCGCCGAAGGTCCGCTGCAGCGCTTGAGGCTCTGTGCACACAGCTGTGTCCCTGAATAACTACAAAGAGGTGAACAAAGAGTAGACCGCCTTTGTGATAAGCCAGGCTCCTTAAAGAGGAGCTAATACTGTGGCCGACTTGAAAGGCGGGGCATGTACAAAGCCTGTGCCCACTAGCGTTGCCCGGGGTCCCTCTGCCATCGTGGGTGTTAAAGGAGAGCGCCTCTTCCATGGCCGCGGCTCCACCCCCTTGGTCCTGCCGTGAGGACACAATCCTGCCCCGTGGAAGCACGCCGAGCGGGGTCAAGTGCTCCGCCCACTGTGAGAGCCTTCCTCTGAGGAGAGTGGGGTGCAGAGAGGGACTGCTCATCGGGAAGCTTCACTGGCCAGCCGCAGGCTTTCCTGACTCCACCTGCGTGCAGGAACAGCTGGGTCTGTCCAGCCTGCCCTGGGAATGGCCCACGTGGATCACCTCACGCCCTGCCCTGGGAATGGCGTGCCTCCCCGAGCCCATACGGATCACTTCACGCCCTCTGTCACGTCACTCTTTGCTGAATGACTGCCCACACCAGGAATCCAGCAAGGCTGTTTTTTTGTGTCTGTGCTGACAATTAGTTAAAATAACAAAAGCCCCCCCTCCCCCCGCCCGAGCACAAATCGATTAAGTTATTATAGATCTACTGAAATGCTTTAGAAAACTAGCTAGAAATGTTAAGAAAGCCTGTTATCAGTAAATATATTTCTGCTGGGCAGTCCCCGATGAAATGAGTCCCTCCCCGTCGCATCGTCACCCTGTAATTTCCGTGTTTCTCGTCCATCTCTCCCGTCGTTCGGTGTCTGTTCCAGAGGAAAAAGGTCGGCTCTGTCTGTGACACATCGACGTGTGCTGAGAAGCCACCGTGGGTTCCCGGCATTCAAGTCTTGTAAAGCGGGCCTTGCCGTCTGTTTCTCAGATGGGCGGACGTGTCTGAAAATGGGCTTTTCCCGGCTCTCTGCTGCGTCACGACACCTCGGCTCCCCAGCGATGGCTTTTAGGTGGTAGCGCATCAGATGGTTCGTGACCGTAATCTGATGATTCTGTCGCCCGGCCGTGTGTGTGTTTCGAGGGCGGTCTGTGAACCAACACTCTAGGAAGTGGCTGCTACTTAGCCACCTCACAGATAGGACAATTGTCTGTGTTTCTCGGTGATCGCTTATTGTCCCTGTGCACCATGCCTGGGAGCCGGGTTCCGCGCCAGCCGACGCTGAACGACTGGCTGTGTGTCGGCCTCGTGTCCCTCGCTGCCTTGACCTCTGTCTCACAGGGCCCTTTCGACGTAGGTACTGTCGATCTTCTTTCACAGATGGGAAAAAACCACCTAAGGAGCCTCCGGGAACAGAGTCAGGGCCAGATCTGGTTTCAGGCCTCGCTCCATCCAGGTCAAACTTGTCTGAACATTTTTAGGGGTTTGATCGATCCCTGGGTCAGGAAGATCCTCTGGAGAAGAAAGTGGCAACCTGCTCCAGTGTTCTTGCAGAGAATCCCATGGACAGAGGAGCCTGGTGGGCTGCACCCCATGGGGTCACAAAGAGTCAGACATGACTTAGCAACTGAGCTTAGCAAACGGCAGCCATAGAGCAGGGCCCCTGGATGGTCTGAGAGTAGGGAACGTTCCACAAGGCACGGGCCATGCCGCTCACTGAACTGGTGGAGGTTTGAACGGCCCTTCCCGTCTCTAGGGTCTTCCTCTCAGGTCACTGCTGGTCCTTCCCCGACCTGACAAGGGCCTCACTGCACAACCTGAGCTCTCGCAGGCCTGCAGCAGTGGGTACAACAGGGCTAGAGTCAAGTCCCATTTACTCCTTGTCATCTATCCTGGGTTTTCCTGTTTCTACCAATACACACAACTCAACTCACCACCTCTCTGGGTTTGAAATTTTAAGAAATAGGTTTCCCAAATTCTTGTTCACTTGCCTTTAAAATGTTCTTCTCGCGCCCGGGGCAACCAGTGAGCAGCAAGTGTTTACATCTTGACTAAGTAAACACGTCATTCCGCTGCCTTAACATTTATTGAGTACCCAGGGACTCCTTATGGCCGACAACTCCTTAGAAGCAATTTTAGTTCTTGTAATTGTACAAGTAAGGGAAGTTCATCAATTTAGAAGTTGTCTGCCTTGAACTTGCTATTTCACGGAAAGGCTTGAGATCCAGATTATCCTAAGAGCACTAAACCTCAGAACTGACCCATTAAAAAGCTGTTTAATTAAAATAGGGAATATTTTAAATGTTTCATTTTTATTTTTAAGGGTTTAAAAACTAATGTTCTGCATTTTTCTGCACTCCTGATTTTTTAAAAAATGTAATTGAATAACAATCAAAACCAATCAAATGCTGCTTTAACATCTGCTGTAGTAAAGCCACAGACCCAGGTTTGTGCTCTCCTATCTCATTTTCCTGAGCCCTTGACCGAGTTTCCATCATGATGTTAGGCGCTTGGCCGTGTCTGGACTGTGTAATGATGTGTCAGTGCAGACCCATGTTTATGTTACCACTGGCCGTGTGTTAAAAAGTGTTAAAGATCAAAACAGTTATTGAGAACTAAGTATATATTTGAATTTTTTTATGAAAACATAAAGGATGCGTCACAGTGCCCATTTTCTTTAAGGTTTATCTATTTAGCTCTGGCTGTGCTGGGTCTCTGTGGCCGTGGGCTTTTCTCTAGCTGCAGGGAGAGGGGGCCACCCTTCGTTGCGTGCGTGGGCTTCTCATTCCAGTGGCTTCTCTTGCTGTGGCGTGCAGGCTGTAGGGCGCAAGGGCCTCAGTGTAGTGGCGCTCAGGCTTAGTTGCTCTGTAGCACGTGGGCTCTTCCCCGACCAGGGATCGAACCTGTGTCCCCCAGGCAGGTTCTTAACTAAGAGACCATCAGGGAAGCCCACACTGAGCGTTGTGATGAGCGTTATGGAAACTTGGGGACCTCTTGGAGCTCCTTGCTCTGCGCCCGTGACCACTCTTGGAGCTCCTCTCTCTCTGCGCCCACAACCACTCCTGCTGCTGCTGTTGAGTCACTAGGTCGTGTCTGACTCTTCCATGACCCCATGGGCTGTTTGTAGCCTGCGAGGCTCCTCTGTCCATGGCATCTCCCAGGCAAGAATCCTGGAGAGGGTTGCCATTTCCTTCTCCAGAGGATCTTCCTGCCCAGGGATCGAACCTGAGTGTTTCTTGTCTCCTGCATTGGCAGGTGGATTCTTTACCACTGAACCACCTGAGAAGCCCCCAACCACTCTTGGCACTCTTAAGGGCAAGTTGTTAGAGTGCTCCCTCCTACTTCATGTGGTGTATAAGTATATCAGCGCTCAGCTCCACGGGACATGGGCAGTGTGTGCCTGGTTCAGGTTGGATTCCCTCCACTCCACTCAGGCCTGGGAACTCAAATGGCCATACAGTTGTTTGGACCTGTCCCCACGGCAACCCAAGGAAACACAGACGCTCGCTTTCCTTTCCTGCCCTTGAGCAGGCAGCCCCCGGGCTGTTTACCCCAGTGACCAGCCCGGTGCTTCTGGAATTGACACGACAACGTCACCTCTCTGACAGCTGATGCTCCTGTGGCCCAGGGAGCCTGCCGTCCCTTCAGCACTGGCTGGACCGTATCGCCACTGCCCAGCCCCCCCAAACCCCCCCACTGCATGGCCCCCCAAAACCCATCCACCCACCGCGTGGCCCCCCAAAACCCACCTACCCTGTGCATCGGCCCCGGGCCTAGGAGCCCGCCTCCCAGGAGCCTGACGGCCAAGGACCACCAGTGGCTCCTGGGGTCCATCTTTTCTGAAATGGAGAATTCTTGTTCTGCCCCCGCCGGGAGGATCAGGTGGAAGCCAAAGCCCCAGAGAGCAGTCCATCCTAACTGCTCCTCTTCTGCGGAGCCACAGCGCTTCCTCTCTCAGGAATGTCCACTGTTAAGGGCAGCTGGCCAGTGACGGCTCCCTGTGCTCAGAGTCACTGGTGCGTGACCCATTCGCTTCTTGTTTTATGGGTCCAACACTCTGGTTTCCTGACTAAAGCACATTAATTTCACCCATACTCGACCAGGTGCTTTCATTTCTTTCTTATTTTCTTTATCACTATTCCAATACTTTGGCCACCTGATGCAAAGTGCCAACTCACTGGAAAAGACCCTAGTGTTAGAAAAGATTGAGGGCAGGAGAAGAGGAAGAGATGGTTGGATGGCATCATCGACTAAGTGGACGTGATTTTGATCAAACTTCAGGAGACAGTAGAGGTCAGGGAAGTTCTGTAGTCCGTGGGATCACAAAGAGTCAGACACGACTGAGTGACTGGCCAGCAGCAGCAGCAACATTATTCCATGGAATTCGAATGATAAGATGTCGTTTTGAAGTATAGAATTAAGTTGGGAAAGACTAAGGAAATAATTTTACATAAAACCATACATAAAGTTATTGTAATAAAGTTAAGAGAAAGGAAAATCTCTGGTCTAATACTGTAGTTTTCCTATTAAAAATCAATGTAAGTTTTAAATTAGTACTTTGGAATTTCTTTGTAGTGGAAGCTACGTAATTTGTAATATGGGAAATTATTGAACTTTGCTAATTACTTAGCATACCCTGCATTCATTTTGAGATTCTTTTTTCTTTTGATAACAAAAGTGATATTTACTATGGAAAAAAAAAAAAAGAAATCAAAAGAAAATAACTTGGCATCTTTTTACTCAGAGCTAGCCACTGACTGTTAGGGTCTCCCAGGTGGCACTAGCGGTAAAGAACCTGCCTGCAGCGCAGGAGGCGCAAGAGACACAGGTCCAATCCCTGGGTCAGGAAGCTCCCTGGAGGAGGGCGTGGCCACCCACTCCGGTATTCATGCCTGGAGAACCCCATGGACAGAGGGGCCTGGCGGGCTGCCATCCATAGGGTTGTGAGGAGCCAGACGCAACTTAGCCCAGCACACGAGGCAGCCACTGTTTACGTTTCACATCCACACGTAGGCAGCCTGAAGTATGGGGTCATCTCCCTGTGCACAGAGGGTACACGTGCTTCGGGGTTGTTTTTTTATACACGTGCTTCAGGGTTGTTTTTTTTAACCCTCAGTTCAGTTCAGTTCAGTTGCTCAGTCGTGTCCGACTCTTTGTGACCCCATGGACTGCAGCACGCCAGGTTTCCCTGTCCATCATCAACTCCCAGAGCTTGCTCAAACTCATGTCCATCGAGTTGGTGACGCCATCCAATCATCTCATCCTCTGTCGTCCCCTTCTCCTCCTGCCTTCAGTCTTTCCCAACATCAGGATCTTTCCCAGTGAATCAGCTCTTCACATCAGGTGGCCAAAGTATTGGTATTTCAGCTTCAGCATCAGTTCTTCCAATGAATATTCAGGGTTGATTTCTTTTGCGATGGATTGGTTGGATCTCCTTGCAGTCCAAGGGATTCTCAAGAGTCTTCTCCAACACTACAGTTCAAAACCATCAGTTTCTCAGCACTCAGCTTTCTCTATAGTCCAACTCTCACATCCATACATGACTACTGGAAAAACCATAGCTTTGACTAGACAGACCTTTTTTGGCAAAGTAATGTCTCTGCTTTAATACACTGTCTAGGTTGGTCATAGCTTTTCTTCCAAGGAGCAAGCGTCTTTTAATTTCATGGCTACAGTCACCATCTGCAGTGATTTGGGAGCCTAAGAAAAGAAAGTCTGTCACTGTTTCCATCGTTTCCCCATCTATTTGCCATGAAGTGATGGGACTGGATGCCATGATCTTTGTTTTTTGAATGTTGAGTTTTAGCCAGCTTTTTCACTCTTGTCTGCTGTTATATGTGCTGAGTCTATATCAGAATGTGCTTCATTTCTAGTAACAGAAACCCTTACTTACTGTGTTTAAGCACAAATGGCGAACATGACCTCGTGGCATGGGAGGCCCAGGGATAGGAGGCCTGCAGGATGGCTCACTGGCCCCACTAGGGCCACAAGATCAAGGACACGGGTGCTATCCGCTCTCTCTGTCCTGCCCTCAGCACGCCAGCCTTGTGCTAAGGTTGTTCCCGTCACGGCCATAAAATCGTCACCATGAGCCTCTGTCTGGGGCAGCAGGCTTCCTTGCTCCCACCTAGTAGCAGGAGAAAAAGTCTGACCCCCAGCCAAGGAATGGACACCCTGCCCACTGAGCTGATGGACTAACTTAGGTGTGGCCACCCCAGACCAGTGACAGCCCAGGTCCACGCCCCGGCCCGGCTGGCCAGAGCCTGGTCCCCGGCGTCCATCGCTAGCGGGAGGGACTGGAGAGCGGCGCTGGCACAGGCCAGTCTGTGTGGCGCGGCCCTCTCAGCACAGGGCTGCTGCCCCAGGGCGGGCTGTGAGGAGACGCCGGCCGTCGGCCCGCCTGGTGACCTCACGTCACCACCAAATATTTTATGAACAAGTGTAAGAGTCGCATTAAAGGATCACGTCGGTCACTTTCTCGGCATTACATTCAGGCCGTGGGCTAGCTTGCTCTGCTTCTTGCAGTCCCGGCCTTCCTCCTGACTTGTTCACATGCTCCCTCCCCTCGGGGTTGGAAGGGCAGCTAACCCACGGCAGCCGAGGTCTGACCGGCCCCCGCACGGTCCCTCCGCCGGCCTCACGGGGAGCTCGGGTCCCCTGGCAGCTCCTCACTGCCGTGAGCAAAGCCGGGTGGCAAGCCTGCTGCTGGGAGCGGGGCTGGCTTGACTCCTCATCATGCGGCTGCCTGGGGGGGCTTGGGCACCGCCCCAAATTCAGGGTCTCCTGGGAAGGAGGACGCAGAGCTCGGACGCCTGGTACCCGCTCCACTGTCTTTAAAGATGGTCTTCCTCTTAAGCGATACAACCGTCACCAGAGTTGCGAATGAGTTGAATGTTGTTATATATTTTAGTTTTCATTTGAAAATCAGTTCCTTTTGTATAAGTGCTCTGTTCAGAAAGAGTTTAATAGGCAGGGATGACGTCTTCTGGGGAACTGGCCCTTATTAATGTAATGTTCTATAAAGTTTGGGAATTTTTGTGGTGTTCTTTTTGGCAATAGATAGATTTCTCTTCACAAGTTTTGACTTTACTACAGAAATTTAAAGCTAGAAGAAAAAATGAGCTTATAGATATAAATTATAATAGATGTAAACTTTAATATTTCTATTCTTTATATACTTTTTTATTTTCAGTACCCTTGAAACAATGTCATAAATAATACAGAGAATTAATGGATATATTTTGGAGAATAATTCTGAGGAATAATAGGCATATTTGAAATTACTATTGCAAAAATCAGATGTTAAATAAAAAAAGTTATGATATATTCAGTTTTTAAATTGTACTATTAAATGTGAAACTTCATGTGTAATAAATAATTCGTATTTAATTTTAGGTGCCAGTGTAACATATGCTAAAATAAAATGGAACAATTTCCATGGTTCTATAAAGGAATCTATAAAGGAGTTATAAATAATTATAGTAAAGCTTTTGTGAAATATTTTTATGGGACTAAAAATTGAAAACTTCTTAATAGGGAAATTTTCTTAAATGAGAAATGGGGTAAGTTAGTCATAGAGACCTCAAATCTAATATATCCTATGGGAACCCTGAATAAGCAGTAACTTCTTAAGATAATCTTAAAAAGTGTCTGAAAATCAAGAGATTTCAGAAAAGGTTTTTGGAGGTGGCAGGAAGAAAAAGATGATTGTTGTGTTAAAATTTCTCATGGGAAGTTATTTATTTTGTATGTTTTTTTCATGTTATTGGAATAGAGATCTCAGCCTACCTCAACCTGGAAGGGCTGTGACTATGTAGGATTAAAAGCGAACAAATAAAACTGATCACCACAGAGTCGCACAGCTGTGGGAGGTGACACGATCCGCTCCAGTGTCCCAGGATTCTTCTAGTGTTTTGGACATGAGGGCATAGGCTGGAGGACATTCGGTGCTCAGACCGTGAGGAAGGCGCTCTTCAGCAGACAAGGAAAAGATCACTTACCTTTGTTTTCTTGTTTTTTAACACAGGGTCTTACCGCCTCCCAACCTCCTTAACTGGTGAAAAGATACAGAACTGTAGCACGGGCAAAGCGCACCCACCTAATGAGAGGTCGCTCGGCTCCATGAAGTTTTTCTCTTTATTGCTTTTCCTCTTCTTTTGAATAAGCAAGGGTGAGAGTCTGAGTTTGGGGTGTGGTCGGCAGAGCGCAGTCCCTGTGTGAGAAGCCCGAGTCCCGCTCTGCTATCATCACCTTGCTGTGTGAGCTCGATTGCTGTTTTCAGTCTTTCAGGCATGTCTGACTCTTTTTGACCCCATGGACTACAGTACTCCAAGCTTCCCTGTCCTTCACCATCTCCGAGAGCTTCCAAACTCACCTCCCAAACTCGTGTCCATTGAATCAGTGATGCCATCTAACCATCTCGTCCTAAACTCATGTCCAGTGAATCAGTGATGCCATCTAACCATCTCGTCCTAAACTCATGTCCAGTGAATCAGTGATGCCATCTAACCATCTCGTCCTAAACTCATGTCCAGTGAATCAGTGATGCCATGTAACCATCTCGTCCTAAACTCATGTTCAGTGAATCAGCGATGCCATCCAACCATCTTGTCCTCTGTTGTCCCCTTCTCCTGCCTTCAGTCTTTCTCGGCATCAGAGTCTTTGCCAGTGAATTGGCTCTTTGCATCAGGTGGCTAAAGTATCGGACCTTCAGCTTCAGCATCAGGCCTTCCAATGAATATTCAGGACTGGTTTCCTTCAGGACTGACTACTTTGATCTCCTTGCAGTCCAAGGGACTCTCAAGAGTCCTCTTCATCACCCCAGTTCAAAAGCATCAGTTCTTCGGGGCTCAGCCTTCTTTATTGTCCAAATCTCACATCCGTACATGACTACTGAAAAACCATAGCTTTGACTAGACGGACCTTTGTCAGCAGAGTGATGCCTCTGTGTTACCTTGGACAAGCGACGTAACCTCTCTGATCCTTGGTTTTCTCATTTCTGAAGAGAAGGTGTGCAGGTCGGATGTGTCCCGGTGGTCCCTTTGCACCACAGGACTGGAGTGTGTGAGGACTCAGGGATGACCGCCTAGAATGGTTGTTTGCACTTGTGGGCGTGGGGAGAAAGCACAGGAGAGGCTGTGCGGCCCTGGGGTTGGCGGTTATGGGGGGACTGGGCTGAAGGGGTCAGCACTGTGCCACTGGCCCCTCTTATTCTACCCAGGGGTCTGGAAGCAGAGGCCCAGTGGCTCTAAGGAGGCTTCCTGGGAGTGGAGAACCACGGCAAACCCCGGCTCCGTGGGTCCGGGTTTGGGGTCCAGTGTGGTCAAATGGCACTGCCTGGAGGAGAGGCCAGCCCCTCCAGAGTTTCTTCTAACCCGTCTCGTCGTGAATTCCCAGAGGAACCTCTGAGTGTGACAAGCCCTGGGTGTGTATGTTCCAAAGGCTGTCTTTCCACAACCGGGGGAGGTGGTGTCTGGGGCTCCCAGGACCCCTGCCCGGCAGGAGCAAGTGCATCGTTGGACCTGAGGAGGCTCAGCCTCTGCCTCATTCCTCAGGTCAGCCTGGGGATTCGTTTCTGTCCTTCCAGATCTCGTTTTAACCCCCCAAAAAAACAAAACAAAACCCAACTGTGGACATTCCTTTACAGTTGACCTGGTGACTTAACGTGCTTTGCAAAGAAGTTCTGTGGATGGGCTTTGACCTTGTCCTTCCCTCTCCCCTGACGCAGGGCCATCACCCTGGAGAACCAGCTGGTGATCCTGGCAGCGGCGGCCAGCGACGCGGGGGCCTACTACGTGCAGGCGGTCAACGAGAGAAACGGGGAGAACAAGACCAGCCCGCCCTGCCCAGCACAGTTTCTGGGAGAGTGTAGCCAGCACCGGGGTCAGGAGGCAGTGGGCATTAACCGAGGCTGCCCCCACCTGCCCTGCACATGCCCAAAAGTGCTCCCAGGGGGCCACCACCCTGTTGTCAGCACTGGAATTCCTGGGAGTTGAGTCCTCAGCTCCAGACCACAGAGGGCGCAGGTCTGGCCTTCAGTGGGGCCTCTTGGGGCTGTGGAGAGCTGTGTCCACTGGTTCAACACTGGGCTCACAACATCCAGTGTAGGTTGCTCTGCTGTTTAAAGGACCCCATGAAGCAAGAATCACAGCAGTAAAAGAATGTGATTTATGAAGACTTTTCAATGCTAATCTGAGAAGGCAATGGCACCCCACTCCAGTATTCTTGCCTGGAAAATCCCATGGATGGAGGAAAACTGGGTTATAAAATAGACTGTGATAACTTTAGTTATTTCCAACTTATATCATTAGAGCCATTTATTCTGTTCAGCAAATCTGATTCCACACTCAATTGTAGAGTATGTACTAGGCTAATAAAAACAGGTCAGGCTAGTAGAGTTCTNCCAGTATTCTTGCCTGGAAAATCCCATGGATGGAGGAAAACTGGGTTATAAAATAGACTGTGATAACTTTAGTTATTTCCAACTTATATCATTAGAGCCATTTATTCTGTTCAGCAAATCTGATTCCACACTCAATTGTAGAGTATGTACTAGGCTAATAAAAACAGGTCAGGCTAGTAGAGTTCTGAGTCAGAAACAAACAGTTGACTTCAGTCTATCAGGAGAGGGGGAGCTGCACAGATATTCCGGGTGACTCGATGCCAGCCTTGCAAGTCATGAAACAGCCCACACCCGGCGGCCTCCTCAGGGCCAGAAATGAGCCACCACAGTGGGCGTGCAGGTCGCCGTACTGACACGGTGCCAGGCCTTAGGTGGTCGGAACATGTAAATTCTTTAATAGTGCCAGTGTCTAACTCCAAGCCTTAGGTGGTCAGAACATGCGAATTCTTTAATAGTGCCGGCGTCTAACTCCAAGCCTTAGGTGGTCGGAACATGTGAATTCTTTAATAGTGCCAATGTCTAACCAAGAAGCATTTTAGAAGCAGCTCGTAAATACTATAATCAACTGCCTTGCGTTTTGTTCCCGTGGGTATTTTTTCTTTTTGTTGGCACCAGGCGAAATGCGCAGAAGGTGAGCTATAAGGAAGTGATGGTATGGACAGACGTGTTTTAAATCTCAGGAGAAGACCTGCATTCTGTCCGCTTTTGTGTTCCTTGCTGTTTATGGGACCAGATAGAACGTGAGAAGTAAGGAGACTGAGGGGACAACCTAGTTTTAAATCTTGAGTGAACTGGCCTGTTGACGTATTAGGCTTCCCTAATCGTGCATTAAACAGCACTCAATCATGCATTTTCTCACTGAAGTTCTATTTAGAAAACCTCTAAAGATCAGAAGTCTTGATAAATCTGCAGAAAACCCCAGAATTGCTTATTTATTGTTTATTTATTTTTACTATTATTAATTTCTGTTTTAAAATTTTGGACCATGATCTGCAGCTTGTGGGGTGTTCGTTTCCTGACCAGAGGTCGAGTCCCAACCACTGGGCCTCCAGTGGATGGCCAGGGAAGTCCCCAGAAGCGACTGTTTAAATGTTTCTCCTCTCTTGACTGTGGGGAACACCGTGGGTGTGGGGGGACTCCCCTGCCAGCACCGAGTGACATACGGAGGGTGCCCCACCTCCACTGGATTTATTATGGAACTATAAATAAATAATGAGTAAAACTAAAATCATAGAAAAACTAAACTCCATACATTTATTATGGAACACTCTTGAAAGACCTGTTCACACAGACAGTAAGATGCAGTGTGTTCTTCAGACCTATACATCTTTTTTTCTCTGATGTACGCGTCTTAAAAACACCAAACAAGATTGATGAAAAATTTTAGAAACTTGCCAGCCAGCATTTATGAAGAATCTAAAGATATTACAGCCAATTATCATTTAACGATGATAAATTTTCCCTTGGCATCAGGAGACTAAAGTAGGAACCTTTCTGTAGTGAGTCTGATCAAGGTGGTAGGCTACTGGCAATTAAATCCCTGGTGGTTGGCACTGTAATTAACTTAAAAGTGGAGAGAGCCACACAGCCCACCTCTTGTTTGCAGTCGCTGTACTAAACTGTTTCTGTTGCTGGGACAGCCTGGCGTCCAGCTGGAGCAGCTCCCAGGCCGGCCTTGCCTGGACCCACCCAAGTGAGCGACCCCCTATCACCTGGCCGGCAGGAGGAGACGAAGCGTTTCCCCACACAGCTGTGCGCTTCAGAGTAACCTCACCACTTTCTCAGTGGTTGAAGATTTTGGCTACACGGGAAGCTTATGGGAAGCAAAAAGGCTGAGATTAAAAATAAAATTTTGAGGCAGCACGGCAATCCGAACGGCCGTGCAGCCCAACTGTGGCACCCCTGCTGCTCCCCGCCCTCCCCCATAGGTGCTTAAGAGGGTAAGTCACTGCGTCCTGCCGGGCGTTTCCGCCTGCCGGGAAGGGGAGAGCATCTCTGGGCTGTCCACCGCTGCTCCCGGGGAAAGCCTGCCGCAGTCTCGGGGTGGGTTCACTTTGAAGTTTTCATGTGACGTGAAGCCAGCAGATGTGAAGGATGTAGGTGGACCGCTGAAGCACCCTGCATGAATTTTTCATGGCCGACTCCCGCAGCTCAGGTGCACGCCAGGAAAAGAACGGGCTGTGCTCGCCTGAGCGGACGCGTCTCCACTCTGAGGGCAAACCAGGCGAGCTCCATATACCTGTCAACCTGCGCTCGGCTTCCCTTTGAAGATTTTACATCGAGCTAACTTGTGTGGATCAGCTCTTCCAAACTGAATTAATCTGTGAATGAGAGCTTCTTTTTTAAAAAAGGAAAGACAGAGTTTAGGAGATGAGACGAGTGATTAACCAATTATTGTTTAAACGCCATCATACATGCCTTAGACACATCATCAGCTCTGACCTAATCTTCAGAATGTCCAGCATAATGAGACTCTGCTGGGGACGAAGCTTAGATTAGAAAAGAAATGACTGCCTCTCTCCCTCCTGCCTTTTTCACCTCTCATTTTAATGTCTCCTCTTCAAACAACGCTTGCAGATAGGATATCATTTCAACGGATCCTCCTTGAGGCTGGCAAACCCTTGCTTTTAATTCTGAAGTCCACTTAACATTCTTTTGTCCTCTATAATGCTAATTTAACTGCAGACCTCATATACGGTTAGCAGTTGAAAGTGAATTCCTGAGGATAATGTCTGCGAACATTCGTCCAAGAGGACTGCCCTGTACAGCATGGCTTTGGCGTGCCCGGATAAAATTCTGTCTTGCTTTCTTCATGCCTCTAACATCACAGGGAGAGAGGGGGCCTTTGAGCGTACGCCTTTCACTTGTTCTTTGACATGGGCTGGATGCCCAAAGTAATAGGAACGATTTGAAATGTTTTTAGAAAGGAATCTGGAGGGAGCATCTTGTTATAACGAACCAATTTCAGATCCAGCGATGACTTTACAGGTTACATGGTGCCTCACCGCCAGAATGTTCAGAAACGTAGAAACAGGAAGCGTCCTTCACAGTGGAATTTACTCGTTGAGCTTGTGTGTGCTACGTCACTGCAGCTGTGTCTGGCTCTTAGTGACCCCGTGGGCTGCAGCTGGATGTGCGCACACTGAGCTGTGCTGTGGTATGAGCGTGTATCATACCAAAAGGCGAGAAACGGAAGGTGAAGAAAACGGCATCGTGAGCATCCTGCGAGTCCCGACGGCTTCATTCCATCTCTAGTCCGTGTCTCAGGACACGATATACGCTTGGTGAATGGAGACCCATACTGTGCTTGGTCCTCCTGATAGCGTTCAGTTCTCTGGACAGGCTCGTCAGCGTCTGACTACAGAGGGCAGTTTGTCCTGGAACGTGGCTGATGAAGAGCACGGTGTCAATGTGGCCATTTGTATTTCTGTGGCTCCTTTGCGTGAGGCTTGTGATTCAGATCTGTGACTTCCCCCCAGGTGTACTTTGTGTCCAGTTGTCTACCCTGTCAGAGTTAGTTTAGTTAGAAATCCACAAAGACATAAATTCACCTACCAGGCAGAGGTCAAACCACGGCCCATTGGAAGGTTCTGAAAGCAAACGGATATGTGAAGGCATCTGCCCGCCTTGAAAGTGAGGGTGTTTCGATCTGCCTTGGGGCAGCTTGCGTCCAGTGTGTGGTGGGCCGTCCCACGGGCAGACCCCCATCTGCATACGAGCACTGGCCATTAGTTCCCTTCTCGTGGTTCCAGTTCAAGAACACGAGTGAAAGTGCTGGTTCTAGTGTATGTGCCCCGGTGGTGGATGAGGTTTGGAATAGGCATGCCCCTGGGGATTCTCACCCAGACTTGAGAAATAAAGGTCCAAGTGACTAAAACCAGCGAGGCCCTGACTCTCCCCGTGTGCGCAAGACAGAGCTGGGTTGTTTTTTGTCATCCACTCGTTTTCTCTCCATCGCATTCCCACCTTTTCTCATCCCCAGCTGTCTTCCTTTTTCCCCCTGTGACTTACTTCAGGCTAACTTCGTCCTTGGTAAATCCTGGGGTGTTGGGTTCAAGCATGAATTGAAATTTGCCCTCAGCTTTCAAGCACATCTGGGGTACCCAGCATCTCCACTCTCCCAAAGCGGTGCTCCTCACGTGGGCTCCGATGCCCCTCGGGACGCCCAGAGGGTGGACAGCCTTGTGTGACCCTCAGGGCAGCTGCTTCCAGCTGCTTCCTCATCTTCTTTGTAAAGATCAGCTCATCCTGGGGACTGATTGTCTGGTAGTCCAGTGGTTACGACTCTGTGTTCACGCAGCCTGGGTCCACCTTGGCTGGGGAGCTAAGATCCCGCAAGCCGCAGCATGGCCGATGGTAATAGTTAAAAGTTAAAAATTAAGCCCAGGCCTTGCTGAGGATGCCCCGAGTGTCGGGGGAGTCTTCTCACCATTGTCTCTCTCCTGTGGGCGTCTGTCGCTCTCTTCCTGAGTCTTTAGTACAAGCGTCATCTGAGTGTACAAACTCCAGGTGCCAAACAAAGGGGTGATTCTAAAGGTTGGTGTCAGAACTGAGAGAGTAAAGCACTCTAATAGCTGGGAAGTAAAGCCTTTTATAAATCAGGTGTTTTCAATTCCCTGCTGTCTACAAAATGAGGCAAAACCCAAAGGCACTGTCAGCTGACACTTTACTACAAGTAATCTTCGGTGATCGATCGCCAAGTGACAGAAAGCCCGCTTGCTCTCAGTATGGGCAGGCATTGCCAGACCTGCAGTCTGGGGACCGCCCCGCTCTACTCAGCGAACAGTGAGTGGAAGGGACGGTCACTTCAGGCCGTGTGTTCGAGAGCTAGCAGGCCACCGTCATGCTCCCCCTCCCCTGCGGGGCCCACCATGGAGGGGCCACGTGGAGATGGTGGAGCTGCCTGCAGGGCAGGCTGAACCACCGCATGGAAAGAGCAGCCCTGGGGCGTCACCCCAGCTGCGTGAGGCTCATGTGAGTGGGAAAGGTCTTCCCAGGCGGCTCAGTGGTCAAGAACCCACCTACCAAAGCAGGAGATACGGAGGTCGGGAAGATCTCCTGAAGGAGGACTCCAGTATTCTCGCCTGGGGAATCCCAGGCTCCCACAGAGGAGGTCACCAAAGAGTCAGACGCGACTTAGCAACTAAACAACCAGCGGAAAACTTTGTGTGCTAAGCCCTGAGATTGCAGTTTATTTGTTATTGGAACACAAATTAGTCTACATATCTGATCAATTCCTCTGTGACTTCTGGTATACTCAGGAATTTAAACAATTGAGAGATATTTCTAAAACAGGATTCCCTCCATTGTCATCTACTTTTTTATATGAGCAAAATTTCCCAGTAGTTATTTCTACAAAAAAGAAAAGCAGGGTTAGAATGAGGGTAAGCCTTGCTATCCATCCCATGCATGTCCTGTGATTTTTCCTCTTGTATATAATATTCATCAAAATTTGTTGAATATACATCAATATATGTATTTTGGGGGTGTGTGCAAGTAATAATTGTAACAATAGCTCAATTTAGAGCATGAGGTTTTTTAAACTCCAGAAGCCTTTGTTTTTTGGGAAATTTTTCATTTATATACATAGTTTTTCAGAAGCTGTGATAGGGTGATCAATAAAATACTTTTAATCATTAAATACAATAAATTAGGATAAAATTCTGTTGGAGGAATATAATGGAAACACAAATTCAGAAAGGAAAATAGAAATGGAAAAATTCTGACTATTAAAAATTAGAGCTTGTTCATGAATTGTTTAAATGGGTGCTGATGTATATCAAATCCTTAGACCTACTCTATCAAATATTTAGGTTTGGATACATATAACAGAGTACTGCAGTGGTTTATATTATTAAATATACTAGAACATTAAAATATTAAAATACACCAGAAATTATATTCTTTACACTTCCTCAAATCTGTGTTTAAAAACTTTAGATGTCGGCTTATGCTATGGAAGTGACAACATAGTTTTTAAAAAGTTCTTTTAGGTGGCGTAACAGCAAAACCTTTTCTAAGCCGTATCAGATTTGGTGATAATTTATGAATAAGCTGTTGAGTGACTCCTCGAGGGCACAGGTGAAAGGGCACTTACTCCTTGAGATGAAGACAGGTGTTTCGCATGCGTTTTCCTCCTGAAACGCCACACCCGCCCTGGGAGTTGATGATCTGAGGGCACTAAGGCCCTACGAGTTTAGGCTGTCGGTGGAAAGCACCAGAAGTTAAATGGAGAGTTGAGACCTCGGGTCAAGGTCTGTGTGACTCCCAAACACCCGAGTTTCTCCTCTAGGAGGGAGGCTGGGCCGGGCCCCGGGGTCAGCTGTGACTGATGCGGGGAGCCCCAGGGAGAGGCCACACGCGCGGGCAGAGTGGCCGCTCCCCGAGGCAGCCCCGCCTGGTCTGGAGGTTCTCTGTCAGGAGCTCTTCCACACCTGGCCGCAGAGGAGGAGGAGGCTATGTTTTAAAAAGCGAGAGCTTCTGTTTTGAACCCAGAGCCACTTCCGCTAACCATTCAGTCCGGGTAAAGCCCGTGTGCTGTCTGTGCAGACGCAGCGTGCAGCCTGGCCCCGTTTTGCAACCCGCTGAGGTCGGCTTGGGTGGCCTGGACTTAGACCCCACTCACCTGGACACAGGTGTGCTCACGGGTGTCGTGGGCGGTGCTAAGGAGCCAGTGCGGAGCAGCGCGCATCAGGGCGATAAATCTCAGCGTCCGATAGCTGAGTGGCGGTGTTTCCTCCCTGACATGTTAGACACCACGGGGACTGTCAGGCAGGATGTGGTTGTCTCAGTGTGTTTCCCACAGGCGCAGTTTTGCTCCCCCATTTCCCAAGCGTTACTGTTGACCCGCTGGGGTGCATTTTGCAGAGTGAGTGAATGAGACGCCTCCCAGGGAGTGAGGGGAGTACATGGGGGAAGTCCATTCACCAAGCAGATCCTGACCAGCCGAATGCAGTAAATGAGCCATGGTATTCATTTACTTCTCCCAATTATAACATGGTTATTTAAGGGCACAAATAAATTAGGCAGTGATTTGCCTAATCAGATTTTTTTTGACTCTTCCACAAAACTCAGCTTTAAGAATTTCTCCAAAACCCCTCTCCTCCTGCCCCCTTACTAACCATACCACTTCAGGTGGTTATATTCAGATATGTGTTTATTTTTTGACTGCACTGGGTCTTCACTGTTGCCCTCAGCCTTCCTCTAGTTACAGCCACTGGGAGCGACTCTTGGCTGCGGTGCATGGACTTCTCACTGCGGTGCTTTCTCTTGTTGCCACACGTGGGCTCCCGAGCACAGGCTCGGTGGCTCATGGGCTTAGCTGCTTCCCAGTATGTGGGATCCTCCCAGACCAGGAATCAAACCCGTGTACCCTGAAGCTGCAGGTGGATTCTTATCCACTCTACCACCAGTTAAGTCCCCATAGCCGGATGTCTAAACACACGACTCTTGAGGCAGCTAAAGAACTGTCACTAGAAGTACCCCTAATGACTTTCACCCTTGGCTTCGGGGTCCAATGTCCTAGCCCTAGCCAACAGCCACACCCTAAATCTAGGTAACCGAGAGTTGAAGCACATTTCACTCTAGGCTCATAATATGCAAACATAACATTTCAAAACTTAATAACATTTGGAGAGCAACTCAACATTATAACTCAATATTGTAACATTTTAACTTGCTATATACTTGTGCAGTAAGTATCTTCCTAGCTGTGACCAAAGATAAGGAGTTTTAAGACTGCACAGACAAAGGGGATGGAAAATTGAATTTTCTGTACAGTCATTTATGATCTCTAGCATCTATTCATCGTCCATCTTGTCTGGGGAAATCCCAGGCAGAGTCACAGTTATCTGAGGGGAGACCGCAGAACTGGTTGTTAGTTGTAGATGTGGTTTCCTCAGCTGTTGAATAAAAACGACGCACACTTCCCAGTACCATTTCTTTCTATGAATGAGTTCAATATTCGGAATCTGATAATTCAGAAACATCTGTCTAGCTTCTCTTCCTTAGGCCTTTTTGAGGTTTTCCAACTCCAGCTTGTAGATTATTTAGATAGCAGAATTGTTTCCAATTTATGAAATCGTATTGAAAGTCCTTAATCTGGTTGTTGCCTTAAGTAGGCAGCCTGATGCTCGGTCATCTTTTGATAACAGCTCAGATCCACCTTTACCACCTAGTCATAATGTTTTATTACTGACCACAATAAATGATGTTCTTTTGGCTCTTACAGAAGGCAATTACAGCAGGTAATTAAAATTGTAGATCTCTACATGGTGGCTGAGAATATTAAATCAAGTCTTAAGAAAATCAGGTAAAATGTTGTTGAAGAGAAAGGCCACTTAGCTGCTATGAAGACCGTTACCAGATCCAAAGTGCCAGAAACCCCTGCTCTTCCAAGAACACTTTGTATCCGAGACGCAAAACAGATGAAATTTGTGTCATGAGTAATAGGGGCCAGAAACTGATCTTAAGGAGTAGGCCCTTTCTGCGTTCTAACTGGTGAGTCCTTCGCAGTGGTCTCTGCGTGTGATTCTTTGTTATTTCAGGCAGTTATCCTGCCTGTGCCCTCTCACCTCTCATGATCTTCAGGAATATCCTGCTTGGCGCACAGTCAGTCCCCACTCTCAGCCCTGTGTAGCTCGATATCTGGCAGCGCAGGGCGTCCGTGATGTAGGAAGCGTGACCTCTGATGGTCAGTGTAACTTGCTGTTGGCCCAGGAACGTCAGGCAAGCGTCGCTTCTTAAGGTGGACTCTGAGGACTGGCATTATTCTTGACACTGAGAAAACTGAATGAATGAGTGAGACCCATGGTTCTGAGGTCGTCCCCAGCAGTCCAGAGGGCTTAAGACCCCACACTCCCAGTTCAAGGGCCACGGGTTCGGTCTGATCAGGAGACTTAGACCCTGCCTGCTGCCATGAGTGCCAAAACAAACAGGACACACGCCCTTCCTGAGCGCGCTCTTTCTTGAGGAGAGGCGGATCCACGAGCAAATGCTGAGGCTACAGCAAGTTAAGTGCCAAATGGAGCGTTTCTCTTCCAGGGCCAGAGGGGTGCTGTTAGCAGAGCTCTGCCCTCTCACCTCCCGTTGATGGAGGGANTGAGCGCGCTCTTTCTTGAGGAGAGGCGGATCCACAAGCAAATGCTGAGGCTACAGCAAGTTAAGTGCCAAATGGAGCGTTTCTCTTCCAGGGCCAGAGGGGTGCTGTTAGCAGAGCTCTGCCCTCTCACCTCCCGTTGATGGAGGGACGCAGCACCAGCCAGGTGGTTACGAGAGGACGTCTGGGGTCGGACTGTGCTCCGTGGGGCTGGGGACCACCAGACCTGCCGTCCTGGTGGCCGCTCCCCCAGCTTCAAACCCGTGTCTCCTGTGCCTCCTCCCTCCAGGCGCACTGTCCTCTCCACCATAATGTGCTTTTCACCAGGCCGGGCGGGAGTATCTGTTTCTCCACGTGGCTCGAAGAATGTGTGGCAAGTAATAGGGACTCTGTAAAGACTTGTGAATGAGCGAAGCAAATCCATTGCTTTCTTCCCCGTCTTCACGCTTCACCCTGCTCGATGGACCATCATTTGTTCTCTCTTGTTCTTTGTTTCCTTAACATGTATTTACTGGGCTGGGTCCGGCCTTAGTTGCGGCACGCAGATGCTCTGCTGCCGTGTGGGACTGTCCGCTCAGCTCACGGGCTCTGCGGGTGCGGCGTGCAGGCCTAGCTGCCCAACAGCGTGTGGGATCCTAGTTCCCGCGATTCTCAGCCAGGGCACCACCAGGCGAGTCCCTGTGCCCTCCTGCTCTTGACCCGTGCCACCTGTGGCCGCTCGGGTGCCTTCTCACCGGCTGTGCTCTTGTCCTCCTCCAGCTCCTTGTCTTTGGCGGTCTCCGGCTCCTTTGGTTCTCTCCACTCCCACACGAGAGGCCTCTCCGTTGTCTCATCCTCAGGTGTGGTGTTCTGTTTGTTCCCTGCTGCTCACTTCTTGGAGGACTCACTGATTCTGTGACTGTAACTATCACCTTCGGTCAAATGTTCTCTCCCAATACTTCTCAGCGTTCAGTCCTTGCTGAGTAGAAAGTTGGTTGAATGATTTTAAGTCCATGATGACTCTAAAATCCTGATTCTCTTCTAACTATTTAGCTTCTTTGCGTGACTTAGTAAGGTGCCCTGATATGGAAGTCTTGCTCCCATGCCCCTCCTCAGTTATTGGTTGTTTTCTGTTTAATGACTCCTTCTGGCCCTCTGGTCTCTGGCTTCCCTCTTTCTGTCTCTCCCTTGTCCGAGAGAAAAAGCGATCAGGAAGTTAGGCCCTGAGAACAGGCGGTGCTGCTGGACACTGTCACGTGGAAACTAGATCAGCCTGTGTCCTCCTGCTTCCTGCCTCAAAGTCTGTTCATCTCTTAACTTCCCTCCAGAGTCACCTCACCTGCTTCCTGTGTTCCCAGCTCTCAGCTATCCCTGATCATGTAGTTAGATCCCAGATTCTTCAGAATGCCCATCCATCCGTCCACCAATCCACTGTTGGGTTCACTCAACACTCTTGGGTTCATTCAGCGCTTGGTAAGCGGCAGCACTGTGCCGGCCCCTGACGACGTCCTGCTAATCCAGGCAGGCCAGATTCTGCCGTCAGAGCCTGCGCCGCACTGCTGGGCGGAGGAGCCGTAGCAGCGCCTCCAGCCGGGCGTCCCAGGCTGGAGGCCGGCGTCCCCCCACGTCCTGAGCGGGGGCGCCTGCCCCTTCTCTAACCCTTCTCCTGCTTTAAAAGCTAGGGTTGGGAGAGGGAAAGCGAGTCACTAGTCACGTCCGACTTTCTGTGACCCAGTGGACTATACAACCCATGGAATTCTCCCGGCCAGAGTACTGGAGTAGCCTTTCCCCTTTCCAGGGGGTCTTCCCAACCCTGGGATCAAACCCAGGTCTCCCGCATCGCAGGC
>SJYX01010520.1:0-16502 GCA_006410675.1 Oreotragus oreotragus | reverse complement strand
TCTGATTTTGGTGTTGACCATCTGGTGATGTCCATGTGTAGAGTCTTCTCTTGTGTTGTTGGAAGAGGGTGTTTGCTATGACCAGTGCATTTTCTTGGCAAAACTCTATTAGTCTTTGCCCTGCTTCATTCCACATTCCAAGGCCAAATTTGCCTGTTACTCCAGGTGTTTCTTGACTTCCTACTTTAGCATTCCAGTCCCCTATAATGAAAAGGACATCTTTTTTGGGTGTTAGTTCTAAAAGGTCTTGTAGGTCTTCACAGAACTGTTCAACTTCAGCTTCTTCAGCGTTACTGGTTGGGGCATAGACTTGGATAACTGTGATATTGAATGGTTTGCCTTGGAAACAAACAGAGATCATTCTGTCGTTTTTGAGATTGCATCCAAGTACTGCATTTCGGACTCTTTTGTTGACCTTGATGGCTACTCCATTTCTTCTGAGGGATTCCTGCCTGCAGTAGTAGATACAATGGTCATCTGAGTTAAATTCACCCATTCCAGTCCATTTTAGTACGCTGATTCCCAGAATGTTGACGTTCACTCTTGCCATCTCTAGTTTGACCACTTCCAATTTGCCTTGATTCATGGACCTGACATTCCAGGTTCCTATGTAATATTGCACTTTAGAGCATCGGACCTTGCTTCTATCACCAGTCACATCCACAGCTGGGTATTGTTTTTGCTTTGACTTCATCCCTTCATTCTTTCTGGAGTTATTTCTCCACTGATCTCCAGTAGCATATTGGGCACTTACCGACCTGGGGAGTTCCTCTTTCGGTATCCTATCATTTTGCCTTTTCATACTGTTCATGGGGTTCTCAAGGCAAGAGTACTGAAGTGGTTTGCCATTCCCTTCTCCAGTGGACCACATTAGGTTACAACAATTTATAATGTGCCTCGGTGTGTTTTTCTTTGTGTTTTTCATGCTTGGGTTTGTTTAAGCTTCTTAGATCTGAGGGTGTCTGTTGTTGTTTCATTGCTAAGTCAGGTCTGATGTTTTGCCATGCCATGGACTGTAGCACACCAGGCTTCTCTGTCCTTCACAGTTTCCTGGAGTTTGCTCAAACTCATGTCCATTGAGTTGGTGATGCTATCCAACCATCTCATCCTATGCCACCCTCTTCTCCTCCTGCCCTCAGTCTTTCCCAGCACTGGGGTCTTATCCACTGGGCTGGCTCTTCAAATCAGGTGACCAAAGTATTGGAGCTTCAATTTCAGCATCAGTCCTTCCAGTAAATATTAGGATATCCAGGGTGGATATCCTATATGATTGACTGTTTTGACCTTCTTGCTATCCAAGGGGTCTTGTCAGGAGTCTTCTCCAACACTACAATTCAAAAATATCAGTTCTTTGGCACTCAGCCTTCTTTATGGTCCAGCTCTCACATCATACATGACTACTGGAATAATCACGCTGCTGCTGCTGCTAAGTCAGTTCAGTCCTGTCCAATTCTGTGTGACCCCATAGATGGCAGCCCACTAGGCCCCTCTGTCCCTGGGATTCTCCAGGCAAGAATACTGGAGTGGGTTGCCATTTCCTTCTACAAAGCATGAAAATGAAAAGTGAAAGTGAAGTCGCTCAGTCGTGTCCAATTCTTAGTGACCCCATGGACTGCAGCCTACCAGGCTCCTCCGTCCATGGCATTTTCCAGGCAAGAGTACTGGAGTGGGGTGCCATTGCCTTCTCTGGAATAGCCAAAGATTTGACTATAGGGACCTTTGTTGGCAAAGTGATGTCTCTGCTCTTTAATATGCTGTCTAGGGTTGTCATAGCTTTCCTTCCAATAAATAAGTATCTTTTCATTTCATGGCTGCAGTCACCATCCACAGTGATTTTGGAGCCCAGGAAAATTAAAATCTCTCACTGTTCATCTTTTTCCCCTTCTATTTGTCATGAAGTGATGGGACCAGATAACATAATCTTTGTTTTTAGAAAGTTGAGTTTTAAGCCAGCTTTTTCACTCTCCTCTTTCACCTTCATCAAAGAGGCTCTTTAGTTCCTCTTTGCTTTCTGCCATTAGAGTGGTATCATCTGTATATCTGAGGTTGTTGATATTTCTCCCAGCAATCTTGATTCCAGCTTGTGATTCATCCAGCCTGTCATTTCACATTATGTACTCTGCATATAAGTTAAATAAGCAGGGTGACAATGCACAGCCTTGACATAGTCTTTTGTCAATTTTGAACCAATCTGTTGTTCCCTGTCTGGCTTCCACCAATTTGGGAAGCATTTGGCTACTATTTACTTTTTTTTTTCTGTTCCCCTTTCTTTGTAGGACTGGAACTGTGTATGTGTCTATGGCTCTGTGTTAGGCTGCTTTTGGTCACTGAGACTGTTAATTTTTATTTTCAGTCTTTTCTGTGTTTCATTTAGAATATTTATATTGCTATCACTTCAAAATCTTTACTCTTCTGCTGTATCCAATTTGTAAGCCATTCTATCTTATAAAAGTTTTGTTTAAAAGTTCCATTTTGTTCACTTTTAATAATTTTCTTTTTTCTCATGTTTTTCATGTTTTCCTTTAGATCATCAAATACATTTAATACCCATACACACATATGTATGAGTGTGTGCATAAAATTATTTTAAAGTCATGTGTGTAAATTCCATAATTATTGCTGTTCCTGTGTCTGCTTTTGATTGATCAAAGTTTCTCCTAGTTAAGGATCACATTTTCCTGCTTTTATTAAATGTTTAGTAATTATTCTTTGGATGTCAGACATAATTAATTTTATGTTGTTGAGTGCTGGATTTCACTATATGAAATTTTAAAGAATGTTTAAAGAATGTTAGGTTTTGTTTTTGTAGGTAGTTAGAGAAGGCAATGGCACCCTACTCCAGTACTCTTGCCTGGAAAATCCCATGAACGGAGGAGCCTGATAGGCTGCAGTCCAAGGGGATGCTAAGCGTCAGACACAACTGAGCGACTTCACTTTCACTTTTCACTTTAATACATTGGAGAAGGGAATGGCAACCCACTCCAGTGTTCTTGCCTGGAGAATCCCAGGGACAGGGGAGCCTGGTGGGCTGCCGTCTATGGGGTCACACAGAATAAGACATGACTGAAGCGACTTAGCAGCAGCAGCAGCAGATTATTTCACATCAGTGTATTTTTCAAGGTTGTTTTTCAGTGTTTTTAGAGCAGGTCTAGAATTACCTTTGCTCCTGGTCTAGCTTAGCCCTCACTACTACATAACTTCTGGATTTCTTTTGAATGTTCCATGTACTCAGTGAGATCTCGACTTTGGCTAGTAGGAACTCAAATCATTCCTTGCCCTGTGTAAATTCTGAGAGTTGTTCACCTTATAGTTCTCCATTAATTATTCCTTCCCTGATAGTTTTACTTTACCCCACCTGATAAAGTTCCAAATTTATATGCACAGATATGTGTTTGGCCAAAAACTCTAAGAGGGCTCATTTACAGATTTCTGCATCAGCCTCTTCTCTGTGAATCTTACCAGGAGATTCTAGTCACGTTGACTTTCTAATATCTGGACTTGATCCCTTCAACCCATTAACCTGTTAGGACTCTCCACTTTCTGCCTCCAAATAGAAAGCTGAAGGCAACCATGGAGTTCATCTCATTTGCTTTCTTCCTATCAGGATTCACAGTGCTGTGCTGTCTGTTAACCAATATTTGAAAACAGTTGTTTTCACATATTTTTTCTATTTTCTAGTGTTTGTCAAGAGGGCAAATTCCATAGTAGTTTTCCATTCACAGTGGAAAAGCATATCCCTGTTGTAACCTAATTGTCTTGTATAGGATACTGTATATGACTTTTATTAAGCAGACCTTTGAGGGGGGAGTAATTTTGTTGTCAACTCTGTTGAAGGTTAAAGTATTCACTGGTTTCAGGGCAGATATCACATTAGTTTCTTGGCTCATTTTCCACAAAATGCATAAAGGCTCAAGGTTTTGCAGCTGCATTTCCATGCACAGTCCAGGATTAATGACTATAATCTACATCCCTTCCTTGGATAAGGAGGAAGAGTATTTCCAAGTGGAATGTATATTTGCAGCACCTGGTTTTATGCTGCTGAGGTACTGAGGACTAGCCTTCTCTATGCATTATCTACAACCTTGAATCCTGCTGTTTCATTGCCGTTAAAGCCCCAGCTTCTAAAGCATTCACCCTTATGGACCACACATCTTCAACTCCCTCCTTTCCCCGATCATTTCCACTTGCTTTCTAGCACTTGAAAATGTAACTTTCTTCTCCTGAAACTCAGCTATGTAGTTTTACATGCCTTTAACAATTCTGTACATTTGTGCTGAAGAAGTGTTTTTTCCAACATCACTAACCCTGCCGTTTTGACCCTAAGTGCTCCAAAATTTTTACATGCTGAAACTGCAGGTCAAGAGATTACAGCATCTGAGTAGGATAGAAACTGATTACTAGGAAAGTAGGAAAGTGATGCTTTATAAATCAAGAAATATTTTGTTGCACTTCAAATAATCTTGAATTGAAATTTTTATTTGCTGCCTCCAAGCAGAAGGTAAGTCTAGCTTGAGTGCAGCAAGCATATAGCTCATCAGTTCAGTTCAGTTCAGTCGTTCAGTCGTGTCCGACTCTTTGTGACCCCATGAATCGCAGCACACCAGGTCTCCCTGTCCATCACCAACTCCTGGAGTTCACTCAGACTCACGTCCATCGAGTCAGTGATGCCATCCAGCCATCTCATCCTTGGTCATCCCCTTCTCCTCCTGCCCTCAATCCCTCCCAGCATCAGAGTCTTTTAAAATGAGTCAACTCTTCACATGAGGTGGCCAAAATACCGGAGTTTCAGCTTTAGCATCCTTCCTTCCAAAGAAATCCCAGGGCTGATCTCCTTCAGAGTGGACCAGTTGGATCTCCCTGCAGTCCAAGGGACTCTCAAGATTCTTCTCCAACACCACAGTTCAAAAGCATCAATTCTTCGGCGCTCAGCTTTCTTCACAGTCCAGCTCTCACATTCATACAAGACCACTGGAAAAACCATAGCCTTGACTAGAGTACTTAGTAATTAATAAGTGTTCATAGATTTTTTTTTGATGATTGTAAACAGAAGTACATTGAAAAATCCCTTTTTTCAAATAAATACTGAAAGCAAGTAGCAGAAATTTAAAATATAGCTAAGACATTTAATACTATTGCTTTCAAGTGTATAGAGGATTACTTATGAGACTTAAAGAAAATTATGGCTTTTTAATGATTGGATTTTTTTTAATTATTGGTATATAGAGTTTTATATTGAAAATTATTTGCTAATATGTTTGTCCTATAAAAATATATACCCTCACCCTCCCTGCATCAAGTTTAATTTAAAAAAAATTCTTCATAAAACTTTAGTCTATATCCAAATTTTACTTACTATAATTTTAACCACTGTTGAAATTGCCATCTTTTATAATTCTTTTTCCTCATTTCTCAAGAGAGCATTTATTTTTAAAGGATGTTTAGAAAACAAAATTCAACATCCTTAACAAAAATGTGGGATTTAAATAGTATTTCCTTTTAATTTTTGTTAAATATACATAACTCATGTTCAAAGTGTGGACTGTGTCAATCATTTTCTCCTCTAGATTAGCCAGATGCTACTTTAACATAATCCAACTTTTAAAAACATTTCGGATCATTACTGCTGCATCTGTTTCCACTTTCCTGGCCAAATACAGAAATAAATAGATGTTACAAGTGTATTAGCCAATATGCATGTGTAAATGTCTAATCCATTTATATCAGTTCAAATATATCTTCCTTATTTAAATTTAAGCCTAAGTGCCTTGAATCAGTACAATCAAAACAGGAAAAACATAAAACAGCATTATTTACAGACACTGAAACAATGAATAAATGATCAGGACCAATAGGTTAAATTTTGATTAACTGATCAGTTAAAAACAATTAGTGGCTAAAGGAAAAGAATCTAAAAGAAAAAATAGATAAATAAGTATGTACAACTGAACCAATTTGTTATACACCTGAAACTAACACGACATTGTAAATTGACTGTATTTCAATAAAAATTAATTAATTAATTAATTTTGAAAAAACAAAGGGTGGCTATACACTTAGCCTCAGTCATAGAGAAAGTGAGTGTCTCTCAGTCATGACCAACTCCATAGACTATACAGTCCATGGAATTCTCCAGGTCAGAATACCGGAGTGGGTAGCCTTTCCCTTCTCCAGGGGATCTTCCCAACCCAGGGATCAAACCCAGGTCTCTTGCATTGCAGGAGGATTCTTTATCAGCTGAGCCACAAGGGAAGCTATAAGCTGATTCATATAAATAATACAAACTTACTAATAAAATGAAGTCTGTTGAATTATAAGTTGCTACTTGGCAATTTTGCAATAGGTTTAAACGCATCATCTGCCACATTTGTCCAAATTGAATACATGTCATATGGTGAAATAAAACATGAAGAACCCCTTTAAGGGTGAGAATTATGGGCTCAATATTGTTGATCTACTTAGCATTCTACATTATAATTCCTGGAAATCCATTTTCTCTTCAAGTTTTTTTTTTTCCTCTTCTACTAGTAGCATTAATAGACTAGTTAATTAGTGGGTTGCTCTTTAAAAATTAAAAAAATTATGAAGCAAAATTAATGAATTTCCTGTATGTTAATTCATAAAACATTAAGCCATTTTCAGCATTACTTTTTTAAGCATCAAATTCTGAACATGTTTTCTAATATTATTTTTGATAAATAATGATTTTTAGGGAATAAGCATCTTGAGTTTGTGATTTCAGAAAGACTTTTACTAAATTTTAAATATATTCCTCAACAAAGTGGAAATAGGGAAAAACATTGGAAGGCAGCACTCTTGCAGGAAAATCATCCTTTAAAACTTCTTTGTCATAAAATTTTCCTGAGACAAAGGCTTATCCTTTTATGGCACTTAACAATTTTTAGTATTATATAAATTATATGTAGTCAAAACATTAGTTTCAAAATGCCCTAATATAATTTGGTTATACTTGCAATAATTTAGAGACAGCCTAATTATCAATGGGAGAGGAGTCTGGTATTCACAATATGATGAAGCTATTCAAAAAGTAAGTCACTGTGTGTGGTCCTTATAGAATTTCAATCCCACGCCTCGCCTCCGGCACTTCAGGCAGATTCTTTACCACTGAGCCACCAGGGATGCCCAGACCAGTTCATAAATGAGCATTGTACCATTTCATATATTCTTTTTATACTTTTCTAATTTTTATGGGATTGGCTAAAAAGTGGTACATAAGCAAGTGTATCCACATACCCAGTAGTGTTTGGTTACTTTCTGGGTTTAGGGTGCAATACCTGTGGGTGAGTGAGAGAAGGACTTCATCTTCTACACAGGCCACCAGAACAGATGTTGAAACAAGACATGGATGACTGGGGGAAAAGCTAGTTAGGAGTTAAATTAGGTAAAAGGTGAAAATACTTAGAGCTACATGCACGACCGAAGCTAAGTTGCATGACAGAAGTTAGCTGCCAAAAAACAGAGCAAGCCGTCCAGCTCATAGGAAACATTAGGGAGGAAAGCCAGTCCAGCAGCATGCCAGGAGAGACTGATCAGTTGTCACTTTAGAATCCACAGAAGCGAAAATGAGCTCCTTCAGACAGTTTCTCATCACAAATTCATTTCTGACCAGACTTCCAAAAAAAAAGTATACTCATAAAGCAAGCAGTTTTGGTTACACCATCTGTGCCATGTATTAAGGTATTGCTTCTCCACAACAAATTCACCCTTCACTGCCTGTTCTGTGGTAACAGATCTGGGTCTTCTATGTACTTTTCCTTTGCCAGCAGATATCACGCTAAGTCTTTTCAGAAGAGAGTGTTAGAGAGACATTGAAGAAGGAAGGATTTTTCTTCCTGGTTCCGGTGGCTTGTTTTCCAAGTTCTTGCAATGCATGCAGCTTTTACAGTGCTGGTTGCTTACTCTGTGCTGGCTTCTGAAGCAATCCAACTTCTCCAGTGTTTGGCTCCCACAGTGCATAGCAGCTAGCAGATTTCCTTGGCATTCTCTAGGGGTAATTTTGTAGCAGAGTGCTTCTCCTGAGATACCTCCTGTGAAGAATACTCCCTAACACCTTAGAAGGCAGATTTCAATCAACTCCCAAGGGTGAGTTTCCAGCCAGTCTCATTTGGCTTGGCATCAAGTAAGTTTCTGCCATTCAGTAGCCACATCCGTGCCTTTTCCAATATCTGGATCTAAGCCTTGAGGCCTCTCCTGGAACATTCCAGGTACTCTATCTTAGTCCTGCGGGTAGTGTTTGCCCCTTATACCTGCCGTTGCTATATTTCTTAGAAGAATCTTGACTTCTTCTTAACCAGTCCCTCATTAGTCCAATCCACTGTTGTAATTAATCATTCAACTTTCCCTATTCAAATTATTATGTGGTTTCTCTTTCCTAATTGGACCCAGATTCATATAACACTAAACTCCTAAGATAAACATTCACTCTCCTCTGCCCTTAGAGGCACTTCCGGGGAAAGGACTGAAAAGCACTTAGGGAAGAGTTTCCTCTTAAATATTTTTAGCCATGATTCAAATATGCAGCTATTTAATGCACTTGATTTTTAGAGCAGTTTCGTATTCAAAGCAAAATTAAAGGGAAAGTATAGGTAGTTTCCATACATTCCCTGCTCTACACACGTATGTGTAACTATTTTCTGGATGTATTTTTTAACTTTTATTTTGCTGTGCCAGGTCTTAACTGTGGCACATGAACTGTTTATTGTGACATGTGAGATCTAGTTTCCTGACCAGGAATCAAGCCTGGGCCCCTGTCTTGAGGGCTCAGAGTGTTAGCCACTGGTCCATCAGGGAAATCCCTGTATAACTATTGTAAACTGTATCTTACTAATAATGGTCATTTGTCTACTTTTTTATCCATTAAATATTTTTCACAAATTTGTTGATAAAAAGCAAGAAGTAACTCCCAAGGTCTTTAGACTTTCTAAACTTGTATTCTCAAACCCAAATAATGATTTACCTAAGATTTTTATGGAAACAGTGAACAATAATGCATTCAACTTTAAAATTAAGTTACTAAATATGAATCCTACTACTTATTTGGCAACTAAGATGACTGTGGATAAGAATGCTGATATGAGTTTGATCCTAGATTAACTACTGTCCATATAACTTTATGTAAATTACTTAACTTCTATGCATTTCAATTTTTCTCAAAAGTAAAATGGAAATAACGGTTTTGCTTGTTTTATAGGGTTTTAGTGATGCTTAAATGAGATGATCCATGTAAAGATCTAAATTAGAACAGTTTGGCTTTCCGAGTGGCTCAGCTGGTAAAGAATCTCTCTGCAATGCAAGAGACTTGGGTTTGATCCCTGGTCAGGAAGATCCCCTGGAGAAGGGAATGGCAACCCACTCCAGTATTCTTGCCTGGAGAATTCCATGGGCAGAGGAACTTGGCAGGGTGCAGTCCATGGGTTCACAGAGAGTCAGACACAACTGAACACAAGCACATAATGAGCTGTAGCTAACACCATACTCAGTTTTTTCACTTTCAACACAATTTGGCAAATACTAAGTTATCAAAGACACTAGCTTTAGAAATAATACCATTTAAAGCTTTAGTAAGATTTTGGAGTTAAGAATAGTAAAAATTAAAACAGAATAATTTAGAAACAAATCATTAGGGCAAGAAAATCTAGAAAAACTGTTATTATGAATCATTTTGAGTGTTGGCATGTTTGGAGACTCAGCTAGTTTTCTAAGGAGAAATTATAATTTTAAATAGAAGGTATGGTCTATGTATCCTATAGCAAAATAAACTCCACTTGGCTTTTATTAATTGCTTACATTATCATTCAGGCTGAAATGCAATCTGGTAATAAACTGACATCATGTCAGTTCTGTTGCTTAAAAGTAAATTTAACTTTGTTGTCCTTTAATCCTATTCTGATTGACATGTGGTTGATATCCTTCTAAAGAACATTAGTTCAAATGTGAGAAAAATTATTATTCAGATCCTAAAACTTAAATTTAGAGTAGCATTCTAATGGCTAATCTTTCTTTTAAAATGACTGATAGAGATTGTAAAGAGATAGCGTTTTGACCAATGATGATGAGTCCTTAGATGATTTGGAGAAATATATAGATGACATCCTAAATTTGGATGATTTTAGAAACCCATTCAGAACAGTGGTTAGTAACCTAGGCAGCAGTTAGGAGAGGAAACAGTGATCAGGCCCAACTTTAGGAGATTTTGGATGCATTTCAACCACAAATGAATTGAACAGACAACAAAACTGATAACAAAGCATCTAGGTTGTTTTCTTCAGCTTAGCATAGATCATAATTTTAAAAATTGGTCAGCAAAGAGCAAGCATCTCCATGTAAGTAATAGGCTAGTATGCTCTGATTTCTTTTCCACTTCTCCACAAACTCCAACTTCTACTTCATGCTGAGCTTTGCTGACTAAAGTTTCCCAAAAAGTACAGATTTTATACATTTTTCTTGTCTTATTTGGTGGAATCAATTCCTATTTTGACAATTCAAGGAGTAAATGATAATGTATTTCATTTCCGTGAAATCAAGGCCTCCATTTTGCATAACACAATGAAGTTTTTAAACAGGAAAAGGAAAAGGAAGAATTTAATTAGTGGGGAAGTTTGAAAATATACTTTAAAGAATATCCAGGAAAGGAATAAGAGCATTTGACATTCTCTAGAGATCTATTCTATATCACTAAAGCTTATGAGAAAAGCAGATGTTACCAATGAGAAGTGCAAAACTGAAATGCCCCGACAGTTGCTCACCAACACCAAAGAAACTGGCTCACAAGGGCCAGGACTGTCTTCTGTCAGGAGAGGTCTCCAGAAATCCACGTGCATGCAGATAATCCTTTAGTACAAAGGTTACACTACCAGGGAATTGCTTTCTTTGCAAGAGAGGCCCGGGTGATGTTAGGACTCTGGAACAAGCCCAAGTCAATGGGTAGAGTAAATCCAGATTTATTTTCATTATTTGAATCTCTAATTTACTTTAGAGTCTGTAGTCTTGAAATGACCAGGACTCAACTAATCCAAAATTTTTAGACCACTTGAGACCCTTGTCTGATTCTATACTAACCTCTTGTCAGACAAAAGAATATCGATCTAGTCATTGTTTCTTCATCGCTGCTAAATTATCAATATGGAGAAAAAAGAACATATGGGACTACAGCACATTAATACTCTATAGATGTTATTTCTATACAGGCTGTTTCCAAAGGCAAAGGGTGAAAGCAGAAAATAATACTTGAAATGTCAGAAACTGAGTCTAGCATGGAGAAATTAATGCCTGATGCATATGAAAAAGAGTTGTTGTAACAGATAAGGTTTTCAGCAAGTTAGAGAAAACATTCAAAAAGTAAAAAAAAAAAGAAAAGAAATATCATATTTATTTATATTTCTTTTTCTTCACCTAAATAGGTAGAAATTAAAGAATTATTTGACATGTTTTCTTAACATGACATTTTAAAAACATACAAGCTTACATGGAATGTAACACTATTAACAGCTTTTCCCCTAGTGCCGAAAGCAGTCGTCTTTGCTCACACCCCGAACAACATTATGAACATTTGCTCAAACTGTTTAAATATGAATAATTATGAAAAACCATCATTCTATGGTATTGTTTATTGGTCAATACTCCATAATGCTGGAAATAGCCCGATGGATTGAGACTCGTCATTCCTAGAACAGGAGAAATAAGCTAAGCTAAGGTTTACATTAATCATTCCTGTTTGCGTTGTTGTAATGCTGACTGTTGAATATTTGCTGATATTAGACATTGTTATAGGTACTTGCAAGTTTTATGCTTAAAAAAAAATTTTTTTTTAATGTTACTTATCTATTTTTGGCTGTGGTGGGTCTTCATTGCATGGACTTTTCTCTGTAACTTGTGGTGAGCAGGGCTACTCTCTAGTTGCGGGTCATGAGCTTCCCATTGTGCTGGGCTCCAGGGCACACAGGCTTCAGCAGTTGCAGCATGTGGGCTCAGCAGCAGTTGTAGCTCCGGAACTCTGGAGCACCATCTCAATAGTTGTGGTACACAGGCTTAATTGCTTCAGGGCATGTGAGGTCTTCCCAGATGAGGGCTGAAATCTGTGTCTCCTGCCTTGGCAGGTGGATTCTTTACCACTGAGCCACCAGGGAAGCCCTTACAAGTTTTCTCTTATTTGATATTCAAAACTGGAAAATTGAATAACTTACCAAAAATTACCAGCTAGTGTGTAGAGGAGCCCAGATGCAAACCCAGATTAATCTGATTCTAAAGTCCTATAGCCTTTCTCCTAAACTACACTGCCATCTGAAATGACTTGTTTGACAAATGCTGAGAGGACTAGCTTCTTTTTTGTATATACGTTTCTAACATCTTATAAATAATGAGAACCTCCAGTGTTTTGTAGTAATAGTCACTAAAAACATATTTCCTGGATGAATGAATGAATGGTCAAATAACTCCAGAATCAAGCCCAGATAGACAATATATGTTTAAACATCGTCAAAGAAGCACTATCCAGTCTCACTTGGTAACCAACTTACATTAATTTTTAACAATTATTATCAGAATCTTAAAAACATAAATAGCTGAGTACACAGTAAAATTTCAAAAACAAGTGAAGCCTAACAGTTTAATATGGGAAAAAACAACTAGCTAACACAATTTATTTAGAATTTTAAAAGTAAAGTGGTATAAAAGAAGTTGTATAGTGAAATAGTTGTTAGAAATAAATTTAAATTTGACTCTCTTTTTCATAAAAACATACTTAAAATCATTTGTATTTTCATTTTTATTAAATGCAATGGTCTCCACCCCTGAAATTGTAAAGCATACTATTTTCTGAATATATTCACCCCTTCTGATGATACAGAACTCTAGAAGCTGGCTATGTCATCGTAGGAAGCCTTCTATTACGCTCACCCTTGAAGGTATGCTAAGATGATTCCTCCTTAGGGAATCTCCCTGACTACCCCTCACCCACCCTCCAAGTAGAGCAGCCACCCCCATTTGTCTATTCCAAAGGACTCCACCAGGGCTTGCTTCATTATGTTGTAACAAGTATATGTTTTCTTCATTCTACTGTGAAATTCTTGGCTGGGGAAAGGTTATCTTAGTCATTGCTCAAATATTTGAAGCTAGAATTTTCTTCCTTTCTTCTCCAAAGTAAACATGTATAATATGTCTTGCCACTTCCCAAAGTTTTCCAAGTTCCTTAAACAATCTGCCCACCCTCCTCTGCATGCTGTTTGTTTAGCAAATGTCAAAAATAGCACCAAATATTGAAATCAAATATATTTATTTGAGGCTTGCCTACAAAAGCCTACAGAGTTTATTATAATCTCTTGTGTGTAAAAGCATCTTATAAAAATGTTTATCTAAACAACTGGGCATCTTGGATAGCATATAAGATGATTAAGTTATTCAACAGGCGCATATTTGGTAGCTCCTATGTTCCAGGCACCATGCTAAGAACTGAAGATTCTGCCATCGACACCACAAAGGGGGCTCTTCTTGTGTAGCCTACTGGAATGAATTAACATGTATCACATGTAAATAAGGGTTTCATAAACAAATACTTTGGGGTCACTCTGAGTTATATCTTTTCCTTAGGACTGTTTGAAACTTCTAATATTCAAATGTAATCTGTGACTCTCCAAGACTCAAAATATAGTATGTATTATTTTCCAAACTTCCCTGATCACACCAAACTGTTTTCACAGTGCATGTTAAAGAAGCAGTAGTGAGAATACTTTGTAAAATATCGTCTAGAGCAAGGCTCCCCAGCTTCTGGGCTGTGGACCAATACCTCTGACAGGATCACTGGTGATGTTAGATTATAAATAAAGTGCACAGTAAGTGTATTCTATTTGAATCATCCCAAAGCCATGCCCTAAACAGGTGGAATACAATTACAAACAAAGGTTTCAAGGACTGAGAGTATATGTTATTAAATCCAAGCTCATACTACTGCAGGACAGGCTAATAATTTAGAGATGAATTGGGACAAGAAATAGTGGCTTTATTTGGAGAGCCAGCAGACCAGGAAGAGGTGGACTAGTGTCCCAAAGAACCATCTAACCCAAGTTAGGCTGCCCAATTAGGTTACCCAATTCAGGCTTTCTTTGTATCAATACTGAAAGGGGAGGGGGTGTATAGCTAGTTACTGCAAACTTCTTGGTGCCAGAATCCTTTGTTCTTGTAGCCGTCCATGTAGGTCTGGTCACAGTGTTTCCCATAAAGCTCCAACAAGACAAATGTTATTTTCCATTTATCTCAGAGAAGACAACTTTTTATCTCAATATGAATGGAAAAGTGTTACGGCTTTAGAGGTCTGAACTTGATAATGGGCTAACCTGTATATTTCAGTCTATAGGCAATATTCTTCTAGTTATTAACTTAGAACAAAAAGTAAGAGAATACAAAGGTTAAAGTAAAAGAAATATTCGAGTCAGATTCATTCTTCCTTATTATATGATGGAAAGTTTCTACAAAGAAGTGATACATTAAATGATCTCCACGAATGAGTCTGAATAAGTCAAGTAAAAAGGGAGAAGTCAGTGGTGGAGATTCAGAAAGGCTTTTCAGTCATGGGCAAATTTCAAAGAGGCTTACTGTGCACAGTGACATTGTGTAGTCAGAGCTGTAAACACATATTATGTTAGCTGGGATAGGCACAGGAAAAAGGCAATACAAGTCCTTTTAAGTGAGAAAAAGGCTACAAAAGCCTGAAATCCTTTCTCATCCTCCTCTTCAAGAAGTACACAAAATCAATAAGAATAAAAAATAAAAACTTAATAAAAATCTTTTAAAATAAAGTAGGTAAGAAAACCTGAATATAACTATGAATTGATAAACACAATTATGATTAGTCAGAAGCATTACCAAAGTTCATGATAAGTGAAATAATAGAAAGTGTAGCATGTAGCATGCCTGATGTTGGAGGATGTCCCCCAAAGTACCAACTAAAATACAGCTTTCTGAAAATGAGAGATCCATTCTGAAATCCAAAACTGTAATCCTTGTTTGCAACAAGGGAGCAGGAACTGTGTTGAGCAATACAGGTAGCAATTTGATTCAGAGTAACAGAACATGAGCAACTGAAGAAGAATCACACTGATTAATACTATTTGCAAGAGCAGTCTGCTTCTGTGGCAGCAAACAAGCAGAAGTATTCTAACTGGTGACCCCTCCCTCTGTCTCAGTCAGTTCCGTCGCTCAGCTGTGTCCGACTCTTTGCGACCCCATGAATCGCATCACGCCAGGCCTCCCTGTCCATCACCATCTCCCAGAGTTCACTCAGACTCACGTCCATCAAGTCCGTGGTGCCATCCAGCCATCTCATCCTCGGTCGTCCCCTTCTCCTCCTGCCCCCAATTCCTCCCAGCATCAGAGTCTTTTCCAATGAGTCAACTCTTCGCATGAGGTGGCCAAAGTACTGGAGTTTCAGCTTTAGCATCATTCCTTCCGAGGAAATCCCAGGGTTCATCTCCTTCAGAATGGACTGGTTGGATCTCCTTGCAGTCCAAGGGACTCTCAGGAGTCTTCTCCAACACCACAGTTCAAAAGCATCAATTCTTCAGCGCTCAGCCTTCTTCACAGTCCAACTCTCACATCCATACATGACCTCTGTTTAACCATATTGAAATCTACAGAAAATATCTGGTCTAGGAAAATTCAACCCATTTGATAATAACTAAGAAAAGGAGTAAATACAGAATCAATAAAAGGTAGTATAAGAAAAAAAGAGTCAAAAACAAAACCTCACCAGAAAAATGCAGCCAACAAGAAGAGAAAACAGAAAAAAAAAGAGTAACTCCCACAACACTATAAATCATATCATAAATCTTTAATAATTAAAGCAGTGTGGCAGTGACACATGAATTGACAGATCAATGAACAAATTGGTAAATTCAGAAGCTGACCCAAATACACACATGAATCTAGTATAAGGCAAACATGGCATCTCAAGTCAGGGGGTAAAAAAAAAGAGTAACTCCCACAACACTATAAATCATATCATAAATCTTTAATAATTAAAGCAGTGTGGCAGTGACACATGAATTGACAGATCAATGAACAAATTGGTAAATTCAGAAGCTGACCCAAATACACACATGAATCTAGTATAAGGCAAACATGGCATCTCAAGTCAGGGGGTAAAAAACAGACTTTTTAAACAAAAGATGTGAAAGCAGCTGTGTAAACTTTTGAAAAATATTGTTTTAAGTAAAATCCATACTGCACACTGCACACCAACATGAATTTCAAATACAGCAAATGTTTAAATGTTACCAAACACTGCTAAAGGAATTCTAATTCATATTCCCATTATTTGGCTCCCCTGAGAGCTCAGCGGGTAAAGAATCCACCTTCAATGCAGGAGACCTGGGTTTGATTCCTAGGTCGGGAAGATTCCCCTGGAGAAGGGATAAACTACTCACTCCAGTATTCCTAGGCTTCCCTGTGGCTCAGCTGGTAAAGAATCTGCCTGCCAAAAAAAAAAAAAAAAA
>SJYX01010519.1:0-12651 GCA_006410675.1 Oreotragus oreotragus | reverse complement strand
ATGATTGGCATGATATTGAACATACATTATTTTGTTATGATTTAAAAATTTTTTAATCTTTGTTTACTTTCCTCTTTTTCCATCTCTGTTGTTGGTAACGTATTTTTGCATTCTATCAATTTGTCTATTTTATTAGTCCTTTCAAAGAACTTCTGTTTACTTTGTGTTAATTTCGGGTACTAATTATCTCTACTTTCTAGCAAATAGCATTTTTTTCCAAAGAGTTTCTTTGAAAAGCATGTATTCAAAATGCAGAAAACAGTGGAAGCAGAAAAAATGTTTCTCAGACATCAATCCCTAAGTTACTTTCATGTCTGAAATCCCTAAGTTACTTTAATAAATAGTCAATTTTTTCCTTTTATAAAGTGCATTTTTACAACAAAAAAAAATGTTGCATCTCTCTAGATGTTTAAGTTGCCTTTGTTTTGAAAAATCCTACATCAGGTCATCATTTACAAGTCGAGTTACTAGAAAAGCAAGAGAAACTCCTGAGGAATTCAGAAGTGCACTAAGTACTCTGCCCTCTCGGAGGCCTATTTAAGATGGGGTCAAGGTGATCACGGTTAGAATATCGTAGGAAAAATGCCTTGCTTGTTTCTTTGCCAAGTGAAAACTTAATCGTTTATTATTTCACAGTCTCGCCCCATCTTCACCTTCTTAGAATCCTCTCTTAGCCACTCTTGGCTTTTCCTAGAAGAACGGCCTCCAGCCTGGCTGGAGGAAAGGTGGGGGACTCCACGGTCACCCTGCCCAGGAACCAGGGACATCGCCACATTCTGCGCCCTTAGGACTAACGTCAGGTTCGCCTAGAGTAGGTTTCGGCAAAACGTCTGCCAATGAATCATTTCCCCGCTTCCTGGAGATGTTAAGCAATATTCTTTACTTTGTCTGCACTTTCAGGAGGAGAGAAGGTGTATCTGCAAAGGATGGTGCTGAAGCATGAAGCTGCTGCTGCAGCCTGGAAGCTGGAAGGCTCGCCCTGAAGTTAGACGGGTTGGGGCTCCTGTCAGCCATACCCACCTCTGTGTTCCTGTAACCGCATTGTCTGCCTGGGAAAAAGAAAAGACACCCTCGATCCGTCACCTGAAGTAGCCACAATTAGGAGAGTGTCAGGACTGCATTGTCTGAGTTCTTTGCCGGGATCCCGGGAGTAGGGGTGGGGAAGAACAAAGGTGTGGGCTGAGCAGACCCTTCAGACAACCCCATCATCTCCAGGGTGGGGAGATCTCTTTAAAAAAACACGTGAGGCTCCCCTGGAAATGTTCATGTCCTTCTTCTCAAGGGCACACACGGCAAAATGACCCCGGATCTCAGATCACAGGCTCTGTGCAATCGGAACTTTCTGAGTCACAGTGGTGTTGGCTGTGTTTTGTTTTCCTCCAGGGATTAGACAGAAGTTGGACATAAAAGGACTCTTAGGTCAGCCGGAGTTGGCCTCTGCCTGTGACACTTCTAGCTTAGTCATCACCCTGCTCCTAGCAGCCCTTGGTGTTGTGGACAGAAAGATGCCTTGTGCTTCCACAAAAGCAAAAGCATCTTTTCAGATGCAGAGATGCCATCCCTGGCTCATCCCTCCTCCCACCTCAGCCTATGCAGAGACAAGGGAGGGCACCCAGGGGGCTGCTCCCAGGACCGGGTCCCCAGGCCCCAGGGGCGCTGGCTGGGTGGGCAGCGCTGGCCGGGTGGGTCCGGCCGCCCACAGCTGTCGGTGGGGCTGCCCCGCAGCTGCGCGGCCCTGGAGCTGGCCAGGCCCATTCATCACCAGGGCCCCTCGGCCAGCAGCTTTCCGGCCGGCCGGTCGCCCTCGCGGCCCCGGGCCGGGTCTAGACGTCCCCTCCCTCACAGCCTGCGCTATCTGTCAACTTCTGGGTGAACTCCGTTTCCCCTCCTGACCTCCCGTTCACCCCGGACAAACGTGAAAGTGTGAACCGGGCCTCCGAGGGGCCAAGAGGCCTCTTAACCCACCCGGCTCCTCCAGCCGCACATCAAACAGCCGGCCTGGCCCCTCCCGCTGCAGAGGCCCTCACGCCTGTGCACGGGGCTGCCAGGAGCTGCCCACCTGCATAAATGGGCCCTGGGTGGCCGGCAGGATGTGGGGCGGCTGACTGACACATCAGACCAGAACAGGAGACAGCGGAGCGCGCTTGCCACCTGCTAGGCCTCTTAGAGTGTTTCAGGAAAGGACATGGGCTCAAAGCAGCCACAGTTCCCAGGGAGGAAGCCCTCCAGGCCTTGGGTGGGAGAGGGCAGAGGACCCCCACCCAAGTGCCCTGCCCTGCCCCTGCCCCAGTGGATGGTTATCCCATCTTGGGAGCTGTTTGGCTTTAGAGGTCTGAACACAAGAATTTAAATGGCTTTCCCCGGCTCTCTTCCAAAAGTGTTAGTTGCTCAGTTGTGTCTGACTCTTTGTGACCCCACGGACTGTAGCCCACCAGGCTCCTCTGTCCATGAGATTCTCCAGGCAAGAACACTGGAGTGGGTTGCCGTTCCCTTCTCCAGGGGATCTTCCCAACTCAGGGACTGAATATTGCATAATAATAATCTGCTCTGTTAAAAAGCAGAGATGTTAAGAAGACGGAGGCCGTGGCTCTTCTCCCGGCGGGGAGCCTGGTTCTGCTCTGATTGCCTCCGTCTCCTTCCCACTCCTCCAGGCCTCCCCAGAAACCCAGTCGTTACCACATTACCTTTGCCTCAACCATGGTCTTGAAGGCTCAGGGGTGGTCAGGGTTTCTTTAGTGGCGGTTGAGTCGCCAAAGCCTGGTTTTGCAAAGCCTCCCTGACTCAAAAACCTGAAGGTAGGTGGTTAGATACGCGCTGAGAAATGCTGTCCTTCCGTGGTGAAGAGACAAGGGGGAGTTCTTTCAGGCTTCAAGTTCTGCCAGAGGGGAAGGCTGCTGCTCCACTGAACCCAGAAGGCTGGGGTCAAGGCTGCGTGGGCTGGGGAGGCTGGCGGGGCGCTGTCTTCTGAGAGCTCCCCGCTGGAGATGGCAGAGGGGCCATGGGTGTGCAGGCCTGACCGGGGCTCCCCCACCCAGTTCTGCGACTGGAGGAGCAGCCCTGGGAGCCCCAGGGCCCAACCTGAGGGCCCCCGGAAAGCACAGGCCCCCCCGGGAAAGCTCTGTGTGCAGTTCTTCATGACTTCTAGGAAATGAAAGACTTTGAGTAAAAATAAAGCCACCACTTTGAAGTTGCTTGTTGAACAGTATTGTTAAATGTATTAACACATACTTCTCTCTGCCAGACCGTGTTAGAGCACCGAAAGCCCCTGGATTCTGGATTCTAGGGCCATTTCTTTGACGTGCTCTGTACGTGTGAGTGTATTTCCATCTCCGGAAGGTCTCAGGTTGTGATCATATTTCCTGTCCTGTCATATTTGGTTTGCTCTGTTATACTGGGCAGGTTGGGACCTAATTCCTATGGATATAAGTCATGGGGCTTCCCTGGTGGCTCAGCAGTAAAGAATACTACTGCCAGTGCAGGAGACACAGGAGACTTGGGTTTGATCCCTGGGCCAGGAAGATCCCCTGGAGAAGGAAATGGCAACTCACACCCGTATTGTTGCCTGGAGAATCCCCATGGACAGAGGAGCTTGGTGGACTCCGGTCCATGGGGTCACAGAGAGTCAGACATGACTGAAGGTCTAAGCACACACGAAGATGAGGCCACGCTGGAGCAGGGTTGGCCCTGATCCAATGTGACAAGGGACTGATAAAAAGAAGAGAGAGATGCTGGGACAGAAACACAGGGAGAGGAAGGCCCTGTGACAGTGGAGGAGAGAGTGGAGTGATGTGGTCACAAGCCAAGGATCGCAGGACAAACACCCAGTGCTGGGAGAGGTGAGAAGGATCCCCTATAGGTTTCAGAGGGTCCTGCCAACACCTGGATTTCAGCCTTCTGATCTCCAGAACTACAGGAGAAAAAAATTCCTGTTGCTTTAAGCTACCGAGTTTGTTGCATTTGGTGGCAGAAACCATAGGCAACCATAGGAACACAACAGCATTATCTTGCTTTCCCCAGACTGATCTGATCTGATAACACCTTCTTCTTTGATGGCCTGTCTTGGGCGCACTTGGCCAGCCCAGTGTGGCCCTCCCCGCTTGCCTGCCTCGATGGCCTTTCCTCTTCTTTGATTTCTGCATCCACTAGGAGCAGTGTGGTATACAGGGTAATGGCTCCAGAAAGATGTCCACCCCTTAATCCTAGAACCTGTGACTCTGTGGGTTACGTGCCAAAGGGGACTTAAGGTGGCAGATGGAATTAAGGCTGCTGATCTACTGACTTTAAATTAGGGAGATTCTCCAGGTAGGTTTAGGAGATTGTCCAGGTAGTCATGAGTTTCCTTAAAAGAGAAAGAGAAAGTCAGAAAGATGGGAAGGGCTCAGCCCAAGATGCTGGTTTTGAGGACAATGAAAGGTGCCACAAGCCAAGAAAGGTGGGTACTGTCTAGAAACTGGAAAAGGCAAGGAAATGGATTGTCCTCAAGAGCCTTGAAAAGGAATTCTGTCCTACTGACACCTTGAACTCGGCCCAGGGAGCTAGCTAGGTTCATGTTGTGCTTCTGATTTGTGGTACAGTAAGGTGATAAGTTTGTGTTGTTTTGAGACACTAAGCCTGTGGCAATTTGTCATATTAGCAATAGAACATTAATACAAGCAGCTGGTCAAACAATTCTTGTTCCTTAAGAAAATCTGTCTTTCTATCTGAAAAGTTAAATTTAAGACTTTTTCAGAATCTTGTTCCAAAATATTACCTCTATCAGCATGAATTTGTCTCTTAGACACCAGACAAGACTGTGCACATGAGTGTTTGTAACAAGACAGTACCGTTTAAAGCTGTTTCCCCAGCGGATTGGAGCTTTTCCTGGAAGAGATCTTCCAGAATGCTGGCATGGTTCTGTTTCAGATCAACCTTTGTGTTCATGGTGCTTCTTCCACGAGCTTGAGATCATTTAAATCATAATGTGATTGGAAGTGTAATGATGAAAACACGGGGTAGGTTCCTTATAATTTGTCATGAATTTGCTGCATTATCAGGTTAATCAGCTCTGTTCCCTGTTTCCCAGCTCCCTCATCTCTGCCCCTAGGTCTTTTATCTGAGTTTCTGGCTTTTTAGGTATATGTGAACTTTCCACCATGTGCATCTCAACAGTCATATGGATTTGATACATGGCTGGTGTTGGAGAAGACTTTCAAGAGTCCATTGGACAGCAGGGAGATCAAACCAGTCAATAGTAAAACAAATCAACCCTGAATATTCATTCAGGACTGATGGAAGGACTGATGCTGAAGCTCCAATAGTTTGGCCACCTGATGTGAAGAGTTGAGTCATTGGAAAAGACCCTGATGCTAGGAAAGATTGAGGTTAGGAGGAGAATGAGAATGAGATGGTTGGATGGCATCACCGACTCAATGGGTGTGAGTCTGAGCAAATGAACATGGGTTTGAGCAAACTCCGGGAGATAGTGAAGGATGGGGAAGCTTGGCCTGCTGTTGTCCATGAGGTCACACAGCTTAGTGACTGAATAATAACAGTGAAGGGATCCCGCCTCATCAGTTAGCCTGGATGTGTCCTCAAGTCACTCAAATGTATTTCACAGAGTTGGGTTTGACAGATCAAATAAAAGCATTAAATTTTTAAGGTAAGTGTTGGAAAGCTGGAACAGCTATCCTCATCTTCCTGCATGGAGACAGTGATGACCAGAAGCAGTTTAGTCGCTCGGTTGTGTCTGACTCTTTGTGACCCCATGGACTGCAGCACGCCAGGCCTCCCTGTCCATCCCCAACTCCCAGAGTTTGCACAAACTCATGTCCATTGTGTCAGTGATTCCATCCAACCATCTCATCCTCTGTCGTCCTCCTTCTCCTGCCTTCAATCTTTCCCAGCATCAGGGTCCTTTCCAATGAGTCAGCTCTTCACACCAGGTGACCAAAGTATTGGAGTTTCAGCTTTAGCATCAGTCCTTCCAATGAATATTCAGGATTCCTTTCCTTTAGGATGGACTAAGAAGCAGGTCCAAAGCAAAAAGAATTTCGCAGAAAATTGAAGGGAGTGAGAACAGGGCTGAGCATTGAGATCCTTCCTAATCTTTTTCCTTCCCTCCCTCCCTTCCTTACTCTCTCTTCCACTTTTATGCTCTCAGATCGTCCTCATGGCAACGGGGAAGAGTAACTGTGCTGGCAGGTGCCTGGAGATGTCCATGGCATTGGAGGTAGGGAGCCATCTCTCCTTCTCGGACAGGAGGCCCCTCGGCCACTGGATGAGCCAATGTTTTTGGGGGTCTGTGCATGGTGACACAAATTCGGAGGGGTGTGCTCAAAGGTTACTTACATATTTGACATAAAGCAAATTTGAGCATGGAAAGGCCAGGGAGCATTAATCAAATGTCAGCTCTGAGACACTTTGTGGGCTGTTTCTGGTGTGTTTGTGGAGCGGGCCTGGCTGAGGCCCTGCAGGATGCGTGTGTCCCTGAGGGAGGGCACAGACTGCACGCGAGCGTGGGGCCCCAACAGGGAGCGGGGACAGGACGCTCTGAAACACACACCCAGGCCATGCCCATGCGGGCCCTCCTAGACTGGGGCCTGTTCCTGTCCACCCCTCTTGAGAAGTTTGATTCCACGAGGGAAATATTCTGCACAAGAAAGATCGGTGCAGGGCAATACCTGACGTGATGACGCGCGGGCGATGAGCACCAACCGTGGGGAGGAACAGGCCCTGTGGCCACCCCGCCAAGCCCGAGCACCTTCCGGCTGCACCGGCATCCTCAAGGATCCTCGGCTCCTGCCTGGGAAGCCAGCCGCCACCCCTCTCCTTCTGCTCCGATCAAAACAGAGCCGCAGTCCCAGTCACAAACTCAAGAGTCTTTTGACAGCAGCAATTAAGCAACTTAATTAATGAGTGAATAAAAATGATAATATTTACTGAATGGGAGCATTCTGTTTTGCATTTTTATTCAAACTCTGCACCTGAAAGATGCCACCCGGCAGTCTCCCTGTCACCACGGAGGCTTGCAGCCCTGTCTGCCTCTGACTCTGCCTTCCCCTCTGTCTCTCTCCTCCTCTCTCTCTCTGTGTATCTCTTTGCTTTGTGTCTGTCTGTCGGTCTCCCTCCTTGTCTCCCTTCCGTCTCTGTCTTTCCTTCTCTTTGTCTCTGTCTCTCCTTCCCTCCCTCCTTCTCTCTTTGTCACTCCCTCTCCTCTCTACTTCATTCTATCTCCTGCTTCCTTTACTTGGAGCCTCATAGACACTCCAAAAGGAACAAACCCACTGGAAGATAATCATTCAAGGCTAATCTCTTTCCTGTTTCCAAGAGGAAAAAGTCTTTATCTCTGTTACAGTCTCTGTGTGTCCAGTTCTTTGCGACCCTGTGGACTGTAGCCCTCTAGGCTCCTCTGTCCATGGAATTTTCCAGGCAAGAATCCTGGAGTGGGTTGCCATTTCCTTCTCCTGGGGATCTTCCCAACCCAGGGATCAAACTTGCCTCTCCTGCATTGGCAGACAAATTGTCTACCATTGAGCCACCTGGGAAGCCCATCATAGTCTCTCTTCACTCCTAAAATCCTCATTTGTACATTAAGGCCAATTTCATGATACTTTTCTGAAGCTGAAGTTTACATCAAAGTGATGATTAATTACTGATAAGGGTGTAATGAAACATTAATGCATTTTGTAATTAACAAGCTCGGGAATGACATCCCCCATCTCTCCATGAGTGACAAGCTCACAAGCTTGAGTGTGTGCACATGCGTACACACACATACACACTCACAGAGAACTTCTTAAAAATTTCTTTATTTGGCCATTCATCTCAGCAGCACCCTCAATGCGTTCCATTCTTTTTAAAAGCCACATATATTTTCCTCAATGAAATATAGAATCCATCTCGAGTGTAAGAAGAGCCCCATCTGTAATTATTTCATGGTGACAGACAGTGAGTGTTTTAGCTATTATTTCTGATGGTGTTGTCATGGATGCCAAGTATGTATGGTGGAGGGAGCCAGCCACGCTGGGAAACCCACCTGGAGAGCAAGCTCCTTTTTTCTGTTGTGAAAGGTTCCCGAGTTTGACAGGCCCACCATCCTGGTTAAGCTTAATTAGTCAGGAGAGAAAAATGACTGACTTCAGAGTGCTAGGTTTGGGGCTCCCTCCCTTTCCCCCCTTCCACTCGGAATGTGACGTGCTTTGGTGAAGAGGCAGCCCCAAGTGGGGTGCAGGTTGCGCATGTCCCGCTCCTCTGGCCCTCCCCACGTGGGACGCCTCTCTGGAGGCGCATCTTGTGTCTCCCCAGGCCGTGGAGAACCTTCCAGGTTGCTGTGGAGCCTGTGTGGGTGGCACTGACATGAGGACCCTGAGAGAAAGATGGATTTATTCCAGGACGAAAGTGGCTGCAACGGGCGCCAACAGGAGTTGCGCTGGTTGGAAGAGGACGTCACCCCACAGTGGGGTCACACCACCCCATGTCCCTGCCTCTCCGTGTCCACACCAGCCAGCACTCCCCCACGCCAATGCCGGCCATGGCCGCAGTACTGGTCCTGGCCGAGGGGACAGAGTCCAAACTCCCTGAGCTGAGCAGCGTGCTTCTGTGCTCCCACTTTCTTTCTTGGGCACGTGCTTCTCCCACAAGGGTGCCGGCCTACTGGCAGGGGGCACGCAGAGGGGGCTGAGCCGTCCCGGCCAAGGCCATTCCCATGGGCCAGTCCCGGGCGAGCCCCCCACTGCTGACAGGTGTCTGAGTGAGTCCAGCTGGGGTCAACAAAATGGCCCAGCCAAATCATAAACTTTTGACAAATGCCAGGTTAGATGTTAAACGCGAAGCCCCCGAGTCTGGGATAGATTCTGACACCCGAGTGGCTCGGCTGGTATTCAAGGCTCTTCAACACAAAAGGCCATCAGACAGAAACCACTGGGAGGGTCCCCCGCCCTCGCCCCCCAGGGTCCAGCAGGTGGCCAGGACCTCCTCAGCCGCAGGTGCTGGCTGTGAAGGAAGGTCATGGAAATAAATGGCAGGGAGGGCAGGGGAGGGGCCAGGCTTGCAGGGAGGGGTGGAGACGGGCAGAGGAGTGTGGACTGTCCCTGGAGACCACTGCAGGGGTTGCTCTCCAGCTTCAGCCAGCCAATCCTCCTGCATCTGCTTCTATTCAACTAGTTAAACACGACAAGAAAGACAGGATGGGTCTCGGGTGGGGAATCCATCTTGGAGAGTGTTAGAGAGAGCAGAGCACCAGGTGAGACCTGGCGGGTGAAAGGCCACCTGTCTCCCTGCAGAATCTGGGGTGTGGGGGCTCAGGACTGGGGTGCGGGCAGGCGGCTATCTGGGCTCTGGTTCTGGCCCAATCCCAACCCCAAGAAGACAGAGCGGTATGGTGCCTGAGTGCTTCCATTAGAAAAGTCTGACCCACCTTCACTCACGTTCGGCCTTCGTCAGCTCATTAGCACTCCAATCGGTATCCTTACCAGTCAAAGGGTCACTGCAAGGATCAAGTTGGGGAACAGGATGGCTGACCTCATGCTGTCCCCTCTGCACTGCAAGAATTCCATGGAGGGCAGCCAGTACCATTTTGTTATTAACATTGTTCCAGCAGGCACTTCCCAGGAAGCCCAGTGGTAACGAATCCTCCTGCAATGCAGGAGATATGGGTTCAGTTCCTGGGTCAGGAAGATCCCCTGGAGCAGGAAATAGCAACCAACTCCAGAATTCTTCTCTGGAGAATTCCATGGACAGAGGAGCCTGGCAGGCCACAGTTCATGGAGTCACAAAGAGTTAGGCACGACACGTCTCTGCTGTTAAGGCAAAGCTCCCTGAACCTCATTTCTCTGTGTGCTCAACTGGTTTAAAATGAGGCAGTCAGTATTAGGATATTTTGCTCCATCATCCTTTTGTTTTAGTTACTCACGAAATGAAGAAGAAACACTTTAGGATAGGTGGGTTAGGGGTCCTAAGCAGGAGAGAAAGATGCAGGTGAGGGAGCCGTCCGTGCTTACAGAGGGACTTGATATAAAGGGGCGATATGAATGACCGAGAGACCACTGCAGGGGCCGGACCCCCTGGGTTTCCTTGCTGCTGTTGCCGGGGCCGTCACTGCTGAATGCAGCGAGCCTGCAGGAATGCCCGCAGGACCTTCAGTCAGTGAGTTTATAAACCAGGAGATTTTAGAAAGGAAAAGTGCCCAGAAACAATCACAGTGGGTGCTGGTGGTTCTGGAAAGGCAGCCTGGAGTGTGGACAGAGCACTGGTAACAAGGTCACCAGGCCTCGGCGTCCTGGCTGGTTACCCCTGGATACTGTCCTTGGACAGCACGCCGAACACCATGAGATCACAGCTGACCTGAGATCACAGTCCCGCACCTGAAACTGGGGCTAATGATGATTATGCTCTCTCTGTCTCTCTCAGGATGGAGGTGAGCAGCAGCTCTGGCAACGCTCGTGACGATGGTGTGAAATCTGCCAGATGCTGAGTAGTGTGTGGAGTTTCAGTAACAGCCAGGCTCAGTGGCTCCCGCCTGCTGGGCGCCTGCTCTGTGCTGGTCACGGTCTCTCTGCGGCGTGTCCTCACTGTCTCCACAGCCGTCAGCTACAGTTCACCTATCATCGAATGGCTCAGTGACTGCTGATGTCACGATGTTACCGTCAGGTGTTGCTTCTCACACCAGGTGTTCGTCCACGCCCCCAGACACTGGGTCAGAAGGATGTTAGCCTAGGGACTTGGAGTCTCTCAGCCTGGTGGCTGGCTTGGGTCACTATGTGTCATGATGGGGGTCAGTCTGGGACTGTGGACCTGTGCTGAGATTGAAGGGAGTCCATTGGCTGCAAAACTGGTGATCAGATGGTTGGGTACAGCCAAGAGCACATGTGCGTGATGAAACCATGATAGATGGCTCCCTTCTGCAGATGGAACACATTTGACAAGAAGGGGCAGACCTGCACTGCCCACTTGGATTCGGTGGGGCTGTCTGCAGAGGTCCAGAACTTTCCACCAGCTCAGGGGCCGGCCTTCCAACCCTGAGCCTCCTTGTTCCGTCTCTGTGTAGAGTCAGGCTTGCTGGGCCTGAGCAGACAGGACTCGAGAAGACCTCCTTTGAATGGCCCCTTGTCACTGTCGCAGCCGCAACTGTCCTTTAGCTGAACATTAGCACGGGGAGAGCTGTGTGATCCATGTCACGTTTTTTGTGCCGATTACACGCAGGTCAGGATTTCTCCCTCTCGTTTCACTGATGCTTTAAACCTCCTTTTCAGTCCATCCTAAAGACGACTGATGGATCTTTGACACTGCTTCAACTGTGGGGACACCTGCCCATACATTCTGGGTAACATGGTTCTGTCACTCCTGGCAGCCCCATGTCCCAGGCCCAGACACATCCAGATACACATCAGCTTGAGTATCCTCCATGACATCCCTGCCCCGGTGTGAACACTGACACGGGCATGTGAGCCACCCCAGGTGCTCGGCGTCAGGCTCGAGAGGTCCCAGGCTGAGCTCCTGCTCACACCCTCAGCTAGACTGTGCTCCGAGTTACAGAGGACACAGGAGAACTCTATTCAATTCTCGATTCGCAGCCACCTGCTAGCTAATGAGTGACATCATTTAACAGTGTTTTGAAAAGAGAGATTTCAAGTTGTTTTGAAAACTGAAGGAAAAATACAAATGTTTGAGTGTTAAACATTTTGCCCAAATACTAAAATGTTAATGTCTTTTTATTATGACAGTTGTACAGGAACTGAGTTTCAGCAAGCTCAATGAGAATCTGAGCGCTGAGCATGGTAAATATGATGGCAGCAGAGAGGCAGCTGAAAAATCAGGTTTAAAGAAAAGAAAGGAGAGGTGTTCAACTTTCTTCAGATTCGCTGGATATTTCACTTTTTTCTTGAATCATTTAACTAAAATGTTTCAAAAGGTCTCAATTTCTTTCCATATCCTATAATCATTATTTATTATTTTTTCTGATTATAAAAGATATGCTTTTAGTTGAAATATTGAAAAATACAGAGGTGCAGAGAATAAAAATCACCCCAAATACCAAGCTTTAGGAACAACTGTATACATATCCATATTATTTTGAAGCATATATATATGTGTATATATATATATAATACTCCAAATGTCAAAAAACAAAATTTTGTACAATAAATAGAAAATTGTATTCTGACTTTGTCTCTTAATATTATAGTTTTCAAAATATAGCTTTTATTACTTTTATTTTTCTTTATTACATGTTTATATATTCTTTATTAGAAAAACATATGTACAGAAAATAAAAGCCAGTAAAAAATTCCTTCACTTAGAAATGACTATAGTTATCTATTTAGTTTCATTTTGTTTCTGTTTTTATACACTTTGAATAAAAATAGTATTATGTATGTGTGCATGTATATTTATATAAATATCAATATACTCATATAAATTATATATATCTTACATATGATTATATGTTATAATTATCCATGTTATATACAATTTATAAAAATATAGATTTATATAAGTTTATGTGATTGTACATAATTTACATACACATACTTCCTGGTAGCTCAGATGGTGAAGAATCTACCTGCAATGCAAGAGCCCTGGGTTCTATCTCCGAGTAGAGAAGATCGCCTGGAGAAGGAAATGGCAACTCACTCCAGTATTCTTGCCTGGAGAATCCCATGGACAGAGGAGCCT
>SJYX01010518.1:0-14109 GCA_006410675.1 Oreotragus oreotragus | reverse complement strand
TTTTTTTTTGTATCTAAATTTTCTTATGATGGTTTGTTTACATCCCCTTGAGGTGTAATGTGGCTAAGACATATTTCTTTGTTTTTCAGGTTCTAAATGGCTTCTAAGAAGTTGGGTGCAGATTTTCATGGTAAGTGGACTGTTAGATATTATGGTTTAAGTTTTGATCTGATCAGAGAATATGAAATCACATTAGTAAATGTCCCTTTTTGTTTATTTAAATGAGCCGATTGAGAAAAATAAAGTTGTACAACAGTGTAGCATATATGCATTCCATAGAACTTCACATATAACTTTAATATTGAAGCATTTCTTCAAATAGTTAAACTTTGGAGTGTCATTGTGTTTATTATACTCGAAACTCATGGAGATGGATAGGGAGCCTGTCTGTTTTTGTTGTTCTTCAGCAGTCTTTTGAAGTAGTTACCATGCCCTTTCTTATTCGCTGGTCCATCTCTTCTCCAGTCAGATGTGAACAATTCTAAGCCTTTAATTAATGTTTTATAATGTTTTGATTTAGGTAGTTTTCCCCCATAAAAAGAAGTAATTTACAACAAATGAGGCATGATTAGCAGGTCAATGTATTACAGAAGTATTAGTAGTTGTAATGACAATTTTGGGCTTCTGTGGTGGCTCAGCAGTAAAGTATCCTCCTGCCAATGCAGGAGACACAGGTTTGATCCCTGGGTTTGGATCCCCTGGAGAAGGAAATGGCAACCCACTCCAGTATTCTTGCCTGGGAAATTCCATGGACAGAGAGCCTGGCAGGCTACAGTCCATGCGGTGGCAGAGTTGGACATAACTTAGCAACTAACCAACAGGAATTACAATTTTGCGTTTAAAANTTGATCCCTGGGTTTGGATCCCCTGGAGAAGGAAGTGGCAACCCACTCCAGTATTCTTGCCTGGGAAATTCCATGGACAGAGAGCCTGGCAGGCTACAGTCCATGCGGTGGCAGAGTTGGACATAACTTAGCAACTAACCAACAGGAATTACAATTTTGCGTTTAAAAGCTAATAGTTGATCATCTTTTTCTGAGATACAACCTTCCAAAATGAATACATTAATAAACTTTGTTATCTGCATTTGATAGGAATGGAAGTACCTAGGAAGTTAAAATTAGACCATCTTTTCATATAGTAAAAGATAAGAAACACCAGAAATATCCAGATAACACAATTATTTTAAAAGGGGTTTTAAAAATTGTTATTGTAAAAGTGATTTATTAGACTGAATGGCAACATGTATCATTACGCTCTTCTGACCTACAAAATATCACTAGCTAAGTCAGAGTAGTGCAACAGTTACTATGGTTTTTAATTTGTTTATATATTTTATGCAACAGCTTTAATATTTTGAACCACCACTGTGCATATGCTTACATACATTGCTTGCATGTTTTGTTAAATCCTTTTGGATCAGTCATTCAAACTTGAATTTGTATTCTGTATAATGGGTCAGGCATCAGATCTTCTAGGTAAGCTAACTCCGTTAAGGATTATTACAGGGCTTTTTCAAAGTATTCACATGATATAGAGAGGCAGATCTTAGTTGCCTCTGGATCACTTTTTCAAGGGAAAAGAGAGGACAGAGCCAAGGAGAGAGGGAAGACCTAGGAGAGAAAAGAACAAGGAAACTCCATTTTCATTGGAGTGAAAATAAGTTGGACCTTAGTTTGTTATGTGTGCCAGCTAAGCAGTATAGAGAGAAGATTATAATTCTGATCAGTGAAGATTAATTTTTAAGGACTTCCTCCTCCACTTTACATTCCTAACCAAAATATTGTTTAAATGAAACATTCAATCTATCCAAGTAAAATTTGAGCAGTTTTTCTCTCTTCGGCTTCTGCTTTAATATGCTGAACTCCTACTTGAATTTTGGTGGCTTTAGTTCGGTTTTTAAAATAAAGAATCTTATTTTTAGATATCATGTAGTTTAAGGAATAGAAATTAAAGGGAATGATGGAGAATATTTAATAGGCAATCTTGTAGGCATCTGAATGCAGGAAATCAAATTCCGTCTGGGCTTACAAGGCTGAAATTAGAAACCCAGGAAACAAAGTCCACAACTCTGTCCATCTTCGTGCTCTTCTCTGCGGACTTGCTCCATTTTTATTCTGTTTATAGACTTGCTTTCTTGACCTACTTGTGTAGAGTGCACAGGGCCAAAAATGGCCTCCCTAGTTAATGTTTGTTTCTTGATACCTGATTTTTGAACTTAAGTGGCTAGCATTATATAGCTAAAGTTTTTGTATCTCCTGGTCAAGTATCTGATTTGATACCATTTAGTTTATGAGCCTCTGGGTTGGTCCCCCCTAAGTTAGGTATTATCTGATTGGGGATCAGGTAATGTGTGTGTGTGTGTGTGTGTAATTCTAGGTCATTTGGAGTGTGCACAAGGAGATAACAGCTGCTCTCATGACTGGATATGAAAATACTTTTTAAAAAAATTTAAGTATTTGGGCTGACTATATCTTATACTATGCTGTCTTATAACTAGTATTTTATTTTTCTTCAAGTTCATTCTTTTCAGCTGAGATTGAACTTCTTTCACTGTCATCAATAACCATATACACCTAAATAATGAGATATAGTAACTTTTCAAAGACCTTTAAAAATATTTTTCTTATATTATGTAAATTGCAAACCTTTGGCTCGTTTAGAGCTGGCCTTTCTGAATGTCAGTCTTTAATTAATTTTCCACTTGTTTTATCTGAGAAAAAGTTATTTTCCAGAGGTGAATTTTAAAGGATTTTTAAAAAACTGATTCAACAAACAAATTACTTTTTAGTATCTGAAAAAATGCCTTGAGATTCTAATTTGAAAAAAAAATGTCTTTGTAATTGGGCTTAATAAAAGTATAAACTCCCTCCTTTGAAAGGCCAAGCTGTCATATTTATGACCGTTTTTAGCTAACTTTTAGAAATGTTTATTTTGCTCTTTGTGTAATTTTTACTAAGATATTGAATTACTTTTTCTGTTGAATGATAGAAAAAAATTTATATATTTATTTTTTGGCCACACTATGTGACATGTGGGATCTTAGTTCCCTAACTAAGGGAACCCGTGCCCCTATAGTGGAAGCTGAGTCTTAACTGCTGAATTGCCAGGGAAGTCCATAGATTGTTTTAAAAGTGGATGTTACTGCTGTAAGTAACAGTGTAATATAGAGAAGTCAGCTATCCTTTAATCACTTTCTTGTGTACATAATATGATGCTCATCTCCCCTCTTTTAAGATTTTAGCTTTTGTTTGCAACATTTTGACTATGAGGTGCCCTGGTGTGATTTTCTATGTATTTACCCTGCTTGGAGTTAGCTAAACTTGGATCAATGGGTTGATGATGTCTTTTACTACTTTTGAAAATTTGCAGCGATTATCACCTCTCATTTCTTTTGCTACGTATCTCTCTCTCAGCCTTTTGAGACTAATCACATGCACATTAGGCTGTTTGATATTGTCCCAGAGATCTCTTTAAGACTCTGTTCCATTTTTTTTTCTTTTTGTATTTTAATTTCTTTTGACCTGATTTCAAATTCTTTAATTCTTTCCTCTTCTGAGTATTTTCTTCTGATTAGCATAGCCTGGCTTATGAACTACCAAAAATTTTATTCTCTCATACTAAATTTTTAGTGTTTTCATTTGTCTCTCTTTATTTCCATTTCTCTGTTGAAATTCCCCATCTGCTCCCACATGTTCACCTATTCCATTAGATCCTTTAACACATTGATGACAGTTTTAAAATTCTCTGAGAATTCCAATACCTTTGCTATCCCTGAATTTGGGTTCTTCTTTTGATGGTGGATCACTTTTTCTTGTTTTTTTTGTGTGTGTCTTATTTTTGATTTAACGCCAGACCCTGCATATTAAAAAGCTGATTTTGTAGGTTATCTTGTTTTTTGTTAGGGTATGAATAACATTTTGACTTCTTATCTTGTAGTGATACTTACATAATTGTATGTGTGTATATGTGTGTATGTTTGTCTCTCCAATTATCTGTAGATCTGATTTTGCAACTGTTAACCTGATTTATAGCTTTAAGGTAATGATAGTTAATGGAATTGCTATTTTCACCTAATTTTAAATTTGATCTAGTCTTCTTTTTCAAAAACCTCAGTTTGAACGCACAGTAAAATCTGCATTAAGCGTAATCTGTTTGCTACCTTCTATTAGGAATTTCTATCCCCATGTAGAATTACATTTTTTTCAGAAAATCAGGCAGGTTACAAGATCATAAATGTATCAGCAATTTAGAAAGAAAGGAAACAGAATGAAAACTTCTGAGAATTTATCCTGAGTCATTTACACATTCAGCCTGTTTGCTTCTACCATGGCATAATGGCAAGTGGTGTGCAGAAACTGACCTCAAGGAACAACCCCTCCATCAGAGATGTACTTTGTTTTTTTAAATGAAATTGAGAGTAATGGTCTCAGATGTTTTAGAAGGATCTTCAGTAATAAAGACTGAAACTAAAAGGTACTTGGGTTGAACCAGAAAATTGTTAGCCACAGTGCTTAATTCTCTTGGCCATGTGGTTGAGGTTTTAGTGAATCTATTTAATAATAAAATGTATTGAGATACCAGAGAAATTGATGTTTTTAAATAGATATTCTGATATATTGGCTAAAAATGAATAGTTCCTAAGGTATAGTTGGTTATATTTGTAAAAATATTCTTTGTAATCCTCAAAGCAACCTTATTCAGTTGTACTAATCTCTGTCCTTTATTTAAAAAGTTGCTTTTTGTTGCTGTCTCTTAATCCCTTTTGCCTTTTAGCTCTAACCCCTCCTCCCAATAATCATGAAACTTCTTCACTCATTCCCTGTTAACAAAGCCTGGGGGAGGGGGCAGAAGATTAGAGAATGTGCTAAATCACCCGGGGATTGGCTATGTTAGTGAAATGAAACTGCTTTTTAAACCAGTTACCTGTAATTGGTGCTAATAAAGGGGGATTGCAGTTGTTTCAAGGTGTTCTACTTGATCTGGTCCTTAAGCCAAGACCTACTTCCGTTTATAGAATAGAAGTCATCTGTGTGCATATACAGCACTGTCATAATTTTCTAACTGAAAGGTGTGCAGGCAAACTGAACACCTTTCTTTAAAGATATTATCATTTGGCTCACATATCTTAAGTACTTTTAAAAATAGTTTTCCCTCCTTAACTCCCCATTACCAAACTCTAAAAGAACTATTCATTAAAAAAATTTTTGTTAGTATTAACGTGGATAGGTTTTCTTATATTTGTGTATCATATATGCACATAAGTATTATACATAGGACTTTAAAAATATGTATGTGTCATATATTGACCTACTTTGTGTACTTAAAATTTTCTTAAACAGAAGACTTAATTTTGTGATTATTAACTTGACTGTAAGTCTTTCCAGTGCTTCTTGGAAAATACCAGTTCCAGCTTTGTTTCCAGTTAATCAGGGCACTAGCTGAAGGTAGACTCTAACTCTCAGTAACTTTTGAGCACCTGTTTTCAGGTGAAACTTCTCTACAAATAAAAAGAGCCTTGCTTTTTATCTCTATACTGTAAAGCATTTTAAGTGACAGAAGGTTTTAGTGTTGTAACCAGGGTTTTGTTGGCAAGCTATGATGGTACCTGATACTTGTTTTTTGGTTTTTTTTTTTGGTACCTCTGGTACATTTTTGTGACTTTTTGCAGAACCTTACAAATGTGCTTACATCTTGCATGTATATCTGTTAAAACCTTTTCATCACTAGCTTTGCCATTTTAGGTAAATCATTTTGAGTTTTAATAAATACTAAGAGAAGTATAAGACCATGTGGTCTTTACTCTCATGAGATCTGCTCAATTTGATCAAAGTGTTGATCAAAGTCTTTGGTTGGGGGGCAGGCAGGGTGTATAAGGAAACATACTTAATAGTACAGAGTGGTAAGACCTGTTCTGAGATTGAGAAGGAAGTTTTTCTTCAGCTCATTCTTAAAGAACAAGACATAGTTAATCAAGTAAATAAGGGTGGGAATGTGACAGGCATTGGCACCTGAGAACACATAAATATGACCAATATGAAAACTTTCCGAGACTGTTAACAGTTATGGTTGTGCCTCAGAAAAATTATTAGATTGAACACAGTTGTGGATTTAATTTACTATCTGAGTGAGAAACAGTTTAGATGTTTTAATTCAGCCAGAGGTTATATGAGAAAGAGGTAGAACCTCTCCCCCAAGGGCAGGAACAGGAGCCTTCTTTCTGTTGGAGGTTTCAGGTGTATCAGAGCAGTGTCTGTTACTCTTGGGAAATGGGAATGATGACAAGATTACAAGTATATCCTGACCTTGAAAAGTCTTGAAATCTACGGAGTTTTTATTAAGAGAAGCTTCTTCATGGAAGATGTGTAATTGTCTTATTCTGTCCATGAGAATACTCAAGAAGATATACGTTTGTGAGACCCAGAAACAAGCCTTATTCTACCAGCTGCTAATATTAAAAAAGCAAAATTTATTTTATCAACTGTATTTCATTGTCCCTGATACTTCTGCCAGCATGTTAGCCCCAAACCTGATCCAGAAAAGAAAAGGTGGTCTGATTTGGAGTGTATACCTCGTAAGATTCATGGACAGGAGCGACTTCATTTTGTCCGATTGTAATGTCCCGTCTTCCTGTGTTACTCATCTGTGGTGGACGGAGAACATTTAGGGAGTTAAAAGCAGTTCAGTTGTGTATGGTGTGTGTTTCCTGATAATCCTAGTCTGATTCCTCTGGTCTTGTCTGGTTTTCCTTCCACATCTCCAAAATATCACTTTAAAAATTTTATTAGAGTAGTTCTTTGCATTAATTAAAAAATGATCCTTACTGGAGTAGAGAAATCCTAACCAAAGAGGTTCTTTTGTGGAGATTCTATCAAGATTCTGTCATCAGTATTTAATAAGTGCCTTATATGTGCTGGGCAGTACTGTAGGTTTTGAGACTACATCAGTAAATAAAACTTAAATACTTGCAGGTTACTTATATTCCATTGGGCAAGACAGACAATAAATACAATTAAAATGAAATTTACATAATAGGTTAGAAGGTAATAAGTGCTATGGAGAAACATAGATAGTAATGTGAGATTACTGTGGTTAGGGTGTGGGAGTAGTTTTTAAACGGGTGGTCAGGGTAAGCCTCACTTAGAAAGTGACATTTGAGCAAAGACTTGAAGGAGGTAAAGGAGTAAGCCATGTGACTATCTGAGGGAAGAGCATTCCAGATAGAGGGAGCAGCCAGTGCAGATTTTTTGAGGTAATTTTGACCACGTCATGGTTGAGGAATAGAGAATCACTGTGACCTAGTGCAGTAAGCCAGGAGTTGAGGGCAAGAGAGGAAATGGGCGTTTGGGGAGGCCTTTTAGGTTGCTATGAGTACTTTGGCCTTTGTGCCAAGTATTCATGTGTGCTAAGTCGCTTTAATCCTGTCCTGCTCTTTGCGACCCTATGGACTGTAGCTCGTCAGGCTCCTCTGTCCATGATGATTCTCCAGGCAAGAAATTGAGTAGGTTGCCATGCCCTCCTCCAGGGGATCTTCCCAACCAAAGTAAAATCAAGTAGCCGCAAGTGAGAGGTCTTCCTTAGAGATATAGGGTCAGGAAAAGGTAAGCAGTCAGAGAAGGAACTCTGTAACTTCTAGTCCTAGGATAGCATAAATTAATGTTGTATCCTAGACATAAGATTATACAAAAACAAATAATAAGTTCTTTGCTGATATTTTCTACTTTATTTTTGATTGTAGGGACTTTCAGTTACCTTGATGATGTCCCATTTAAGATAGGAGACAAATTCAAAACACCAGCTAAAGTTGGTCTTCCTATTGGCTTCTCCTTGCCTGATTGTTTGCAGGTTGTCAGAGAAGTACAGGTAAGTGGTAATTTTTAGTTAAAGTTTAGTACATTTACAATTTTAAGGAGTAAGAATTTGATATATAGTGCAATAGAAGAAAACAGCTTCTATCTCTTGTTTATGTTTCTGATAGCTCCTGTTATTGCTTGGCTCACATTGTCTCTCTCACACACAGGCATGCACATGTGCACACACCGCCCCCCCAGCACCTTATATGTTTCTATATCTTTTACAGATCTTGTATAATCTGTTAGGTTGTATGTTCCTGGGGTTCTGTACCTTGTTCAAAACAAATTCCTGTTGCTCATCTGACTTGCTTCTTCTCTTTCCTTCTATAAATGTGCTCATTACCTTCTTGGTCACTCAAATTACAAAATATTTTCTCTGTTGTGTCTTCCCTTTGCCATTCAGTTTATTCCTTACCTTAGTTTTTCACTTGGGCTATTTCAGTAGTCTCTTCAATGGGCTCCTCTGCTTACAGAGAAGCACAGAATTTTCCTTCTATTTTTCATACTGCTTCTAGAATAATATTCCTGAATATTAAAACTTACAGTGATTCACCAACCCTTACGAATCTAGACATGAGATGATGGTCGAGTGCCTTAGCTTATCATCTCCTCCATATTCCCTCCAAACCAGGGTACTAGTGGTTTGTCGAACGTACTACATGTACTATTTGTCTGTGTCATGCTTTTCTCATGAGTGGTTATATCCACTTGAAATAGTCTCCTCTTCTCACCATGCTGAAAGCGGTCTGCCTGTTAAAAATCTATGTATTCTTCTCGACTGTGCTTAAATGCCATTCCCTCAATAGCTTCTTTTTCAGTCCTTGCATCTTTAAAGCTCAGTTATATATAAGTGTATAAAATTACATCTTGAAAGCAGCAAATGCCCCCATGCTGTGTGACTTCCTACACTTACTGAATGCCTGCTTTTGAGGGACACTCTGCTGTGGCTGAGGATAGAGACAAATGCCTTACACTGTCCTCGAGGAGCTTAGAGAATAAGCTACATGGAGAAACAGAAGGGCATACTACTCACCCAAATACTTATTTCTGTGACTTTAGCTTTTTAAAATACAACCTCTTGGCAAAGATGGGAATTTTCTAAAGCATTATCGTGTTACTCTAAAGTGTATTCTTTGGGAGAAAAAAAAGATTTGGGAATTCCTTGGCAATCCAGTGGTTAGGATTATTCTGTGCTTTCACTGCTGAGCACCTAGGTTCAGTCCCTGGTTGGGGAACTAAGATCTTACAAGCGGCATGGCACAGCCAAAAAATAATAATAAAAATTTTATTTTTTCTTCTGGGCTTTGTAGGGAATAATCATAGTGGGAGAACTTCTTATATTTTTAAATAATAGCTTTATTGATAAATAGTTCACATACCCACAAAATTTTCCCTTTTAAGGTATGCAAATAAGTGGAGTCTTTTTATTATTATATTTGGAATTGTATAACCATTACCACCATCTTAATTCCAGAATATTTTTGTCACCCTGAAAAGAAATCCAGTGTACATTTAGTCACTCCCTATTTTCCCCTCCCATCAAACCCTGGCAACCACTAAATCTACTTTCTGTTTTCATGAATTTGTCTATTCTGGAATATCATATAAATGGAATAATAGAATATTTAGTCTTTTATATATGACTATATAAATACATATGTGATAGGTTTGTTTTATGTAACATGATGTTTTCAAGTTTTACCCATTGATTTTTATAGCTGAATAATTACATTGTGTCGATATACCACAGTTTGTTTATCCGTTCATCAGGTGATAGAATTTTTTTTTTTGAGTCATACTAAGCAGCATGTGGGATCTTAGTTCCCTGACTAGGCATTGAACCTGTGCCCCCTGCAGTGGAAGCTAGGAGTCTTAACCATTGGACCTCCAGGGATGTCCACCGTTGATAGACATTTTTGACGGTTTCCAGTTTTTTGGCTTTAGGAACAATACTGCTGTGACTATTTGTATACAGGTTTTTGTGCAGACGTATGCTTTCAGTTTTCTTGGGTATGTACATAGGAGTGGGATTGCTGGATTATATATTAACTGTTTTACCTTTTGAGAAATTGCCAGACTGTTTTCCAAAGTGGCCATACCAGTTTATAATCTTGCCTACATTGCATGAAGTTTCCAGTTTCTGCATATCCTTGCCAGCTTTTGTTATCATCTGTCTTTTTGGTTATATACATCCTTAGGGGTGTGCGGTGGTTTCATGGTTTGTTTGTTTTTTTTCCTTTTTGGCCTCACGGTGTGGCATGTGGGCCTAGTTTCCTGACTAGGGATCAAACCTCCATCCCCTGCAGTGAAAGCAGTGCGTCTTAACCACCGGACTGCTAGGGGAGTCCCTCTTTTATGGTGGTTTTGATGTACATTTCTCTAGTTTCAGGTAATGTTGAATATCTTACCTGTTTTTGTATACTGAATTGATCTTCCTTTTGTATGGAGAATTTATTGAGCCAGGAGAGATGGCAATTTCCCATATGAAGTTTTACCTTGTTCTGTTTGCCTGGTGGCTTTTTTATTGGCAACAACAAATATTGAGTAAATAGTACCCTGTGTGCAGGACATTATTAGCAATATGTTTTAAATAACACCTGCATTTTATTTCAGTAGTTCTCATATTATCCACTGCCTCATTGAATCATTCAGAAAATTTGTTTAGAATCCCACATTTGTTGCTGTTGTAGGCTTTGCGGGGAATTTTCTATTTGAGCTGTGTGAAGCCCTAATGAGTGCCTGGTTCTTTGCCTGCCATACTCCCAGTGCCCACTAATGAAAAAAGAGGAGATCAAGGCGCCAAGCTCTATTCCTGTGTGGGCTAGCTGCAGTGTTTTTGTTCTGGAACTGCAGCTAGCTCCCTTAAACTTCGGCTGCTTTGGTCTCCAGGAGGCGGTTAGGCTGTGGTGTTGGTGCTGCTCTCTCTCCATCCAGAAAGGAATCAGACCTAGAGCCCTAAACAGGTAGCTTGAAGCTTCGTGTAACTTTTTCATATTTGCCCTTGGGTTTCAGAGTAAAAGTCCTCAAAGCAAGTCAGTAAATCATACGGAGACCTTGTATCCAGGTCCAGAAAGTTTTCATTAAAAATGAAACAGTAGTGGCGGCCACAGTAGTGGAGGGTGGCCCTTAGTGTCACAGCTCAGAACAGACTCTGGTTCACTGATTCATGGGCTGGAATTGCCAAGTAATAGCTGTGTAATCTTACAAGATTGTTATAAGGATTAAGTAAAACAGTGCATTTATAATGCTTACTCTGATTCCTAGTACTCCATAAATATTAGATGCTGTTATTTATTATTGCACACTCAAAAATCACATTTTTTCACTATAGTAATTCTCCTAATTTTTTCTGTTTCTTGTTTATTTATTTTTTTTTTTTACTATGTCCAAGTATTATACATTACTTTGGTAACTTAAAAAAAAAAAACCTCAAGGTTTTATTACAGAGGGAAGAAATTTCCAGTTGCTTTCGGGAGTAAAACTTCAGAGACCTGTGTTTAAAGGCAGTGGGAAGTTGGTCATGCCTGTTTTTGGTGGGGGAAACCAGTTGCAAAATTGGATTTCCTCCCTAGTTAGAAGCAGCAACCTTTGGCCAGTGTTTTCTCACTGTTCCACTAGAGGGAGAAAGGAAGCCCGGTGATACCCCAAGTGTTTTTCTGAGGCCCAGTAACTGACTCAGGAGTGTGTGAATAAACTTCTGGATATGTGCATTTCCAGGCTTCTGTTGTGCTGTTTGCAGCTGAAAGGTTTAGGGCTGAAACCTACTTTCTTCTGCTGTGTTTTTTCTACTCTGAGACTCTTGTCATGGTAGGCCTCTTTCCTCTCTCTTTCCCCTCTTTACTCTTACTGTGTCTCCAGACACACTGTTTAGCTTTGATGCCTTAGGGTGAACACCAGAGGTTTTTACTCCTGTTCTAGGTGAGTTTTGTTTAATATAATAGGTAATTTTTTCTAAGTATACAAATGAAATTTTTATAAATTGATCTATACTTGATACTTGAAGCTGCAAGTGGAAACAGTGACAATTTTATTTTCTTGGGCTCCAAAATCACTGTGGACAGTGACTGCAGCCATGAAATTAAAAGACACTCCTTAGAAGAAAAGCTATGACCCGCCTAGACTGCATATGAAAAAGCAGAGACATCACTTTGCTGACAAAGGTCTATATATAGTCAAAGCTATGGTTTTTCTAAGTCAGGTATGGATGTGAGAGTTGGACTGTAAAGAAGGCTGAGTGCTGAAGAATTGATGCTTTTGAATTGTAGCACTGAAACTCTTGAGAGTACCCTGGACAACAGGGAGATCAAACCAGTCAATCCTAAAGGAAATCCACCCTGAATATTCATTGGAAGAACTGATGGCTGAAGCTGAAGCTCCAATACTTTGGCCACCTGTGGCAAAGAGCCGACTCTGGAAAAGACCCTCGTGCTGGGAGAGAAAGATTGAAGGCAGGAGGAGCAGAGGGTGACAAAGGAGGAGATGGTTTGATGGTGTCACCGACTCAACAAACATGAATTTGACCAAATTCTGAAGATAGTGAAGGACAGGGAAACCCGGTGTACTGTAATCCATGGGGTTGCAAAGAGTCATACACGAATTAGTGACTGAACAGTGCTTAAAGCTATTAAGGAACCTTGAAGAGAATTTTTGTGCAGTTTATACTGTAAGATCTTTTTGTCGAAAATTGAGGTAACATTGATTTATAACTTTGTGGAATTTTCATGTATACAGCATTATGTCTTGACTTGGGTATACCCTGCAGCACCCTTACCAACAGAATATAGTTTCCATCTCTCACTACACTGTTGACCTTCTTTACTCAATTTCTGTCCCTCAGCTCATAGCTAATCTGTCTTCTCTCTGTGTTCTTGTTTTGTTTTGTATGCTTGTGTGTATATATGTGGAATCCTGCAGTATTTATCTTGCACCTTCTGACTTATTTCACTTAGTATAATGCCATCAAGGTCTGTCCATGTTGTTGCAGGTGACAAAATTTCATCTTTCTTTTTAAAATATCATATTGTGTCTGTGTGTGTGTGTGTATTGCACATACATATGTACATACACAAACACACACCCGTCCCCAACATCTTCTTTATCCATTCATCCATTGATGGGCATGTAGATTGTATCTGTATCTTGGTATTGTGAATAGTGATGAACACAGGGGTGCCTATATCTTTTTGAATTGGTCTTTGTGTCTTCTTTGGATAAATACCCAGAAGTAGAATTGCTGGATTATATGGTAATTCTTTTGAGAAGTTTCCATACTGTTTTCCACAGTGGCTGTGCCAGTTTATACTCCCACCAACAATATGTATGAAGGTTCCCTTTTCTCCACATTCTCTCCAACACTTGTTATTTCTTGCCTTTTTGATAATAGACATTTTAGTGGGCATGAGGTGATACCTTATTGTGGTTTTGATTTGCATTTCCCTAATTATTAGTGGATGTTGAACATCTTTTCATGTGCCTCTGACCATCTGTATGACTTCTTTGGAAGATTCTACTCAGATCGTCTGGCCATATTTTTATGAGGTAGTTTGTTTTTTTTGAGTTTGCACTGTAAAAATCTTAATTTGAACATGTCTAGATTTCTTAATAAGCACTTTTCTTACAGTTAGAGTACAGTCTGTTCATTGTAATTTGGTAGTGGTTTAGAGCATAGAATATATTGTCAGACTGCCTGGGTTCAGATCCAGGCTCTACCATTTAGCAGCGTCATGAACTTGAGCATAGCCATTGTAATGTTGAGGAAATCTAGAGAGCTAATACATAAAAAGTGTTTAGAATCATGCATGGCACCTTGTAAGTGCTTCTTAAGTACTAGGGCCTGTTGTTATATTGAGCACAGAGGACATTGTGTTAGATAATAGAGATCTTAAGAGTGTCTAAAGCCCAGTTGCTGCCCACAAGAGGCTTGTGATAGTGTTGAAGAAATGTTTTAGAGAAAGATTTCATGTGGTCACATGTGCTCAGCATCAAATGGTAGAGACAGATACTATGTAAGAGTTCAGAGGAAGGAATGGGCCATCAGGAAAGCCTCATAGAGGAGGTGATTGAGTTCTGCCTGAGCCACCAGTGAAGAATTCTAGGAAGGGAAATGGCCTGAGAGGAGAGAAGCAAAGGAAGCAGCAAGGTACATATGACCTGGGTATATGATTAGAGACGGTGGGAGTTCTTTCTCATTAATTTCTATAGGTAACCAGGGAGCAAAGTCTGATTAAATATTAAAAGCTTAGGAAGTCTTAGTTTT
>SJYX01010517.1:0-18895 GCA_006410675.1 Oreotragus oreotragus | reverse complement strand
ACCCCATAGACGGCAGCCGACCAGGGTCCCCCATCCCTGGGATTCTCCAGGCAAGAATACTGGAGTGGGTTGCCATTTCCTTCTCCAATGCATGAAAGTGAAAAGTGAAAGTGAAGTCTCTCAGTCTGTCCGACTGTTAGCCACCCCATGGATTGCAGCCTACCAGGCTCCTCCATCCATGGGATTTTCCAGGCAAGAGTACTGGAGTAGGGTGTCATTGCCTTCTCTGGAAGGGAGGCTTAATGTGTACATTTCTTATATTATTATTTTCCCCGATGTAATTAATTTTGTGGACATTTCCTATCAGATCTTGTTACTTAAGACAGAGTTGCTGAGGTTGTTATGACCCATAGTATAATCCAGCAGGAGGTGGCTCAACCTTTCATGTGCGATAGTAATTAAAGGTTGTTATCTACAACTTAAGCACACAAATAAACTATTGGAATTTCTAACTTTTAGAAAGTAGATAACTCCCTTCACTTCGCCAGAGGAAGACTTATGGGGCTAATATTACAGGGGTTACTATGCTTAATTTCAGCTTGTGCAGTAGGCTCTGCCCCATGAGATTTCTATTTAGTCTATCAAAGATAAATTCTTATTTACAACCTCTTATCATTTGGAAAGTTTTCTTGTTTTATTTTCACCTTTGATAGCTCAGTTGGTAAAGAATCCACTTGCAGTGCAGGAGACCCCGGTTCGATTCCTGGGTCAGGAAGATCCACTGTAGAAGGGGTAGGCTACTCCCTTCAGTATTCTTGGGCTTCCCTTGTGGCTCAGCTGGTAAAGAATCTGCCTGCAATGCAGGGAACCTAGGTTCAACCCCTGGGTTGGGAAGATCTTCTGAGAAGGGAATGGCTACCCACTCCAGTATTCTGGCCTAGAGAATTCCATAGACTCTGTAGTCCATGGGGTCACAAAGAGTGGGACACGGCTGAGCGACTTTCACTTACTTACTTACCACGTTAACAGAGCAGCCTAAAGCTTTTCTCCATTCTACTTGAGGTGAAGAAGGAAATAACAGCTTATATTATTGAACAAGCTAAAACTATTTCAATAAGCTATATACAAATATGGACTAGAAGATTCATCTCTTAGTGAATGATGTCAAATCAGTATTAAAGGTACCCTAGCAATTAATCCAAACTGATCATCTCGTTGTGGAAAGTCACTTTTCTTTTCAAACAAATAGTTCAGGAATAATTTGTCTTTGTATATCAACACAATACTACCTTTCCACAAAGCTACGAAAATAATTGTGTACTCAGTTACTCAGTCATGCCTGGCTCTTTGTGACCCTAGGTACGGTAACTGGCAAGGTTCCTCTTTGTCTGAAATTTTCCAGGCAAGAATACTGGACTGGGGTGCCATTCTTCCTGGCCGATGGACTGAACCAGAATGTCTTGTGTCTCTTGCATTGGCAGCTGTATTCTTTACCACTAGCGCCACCTGGGAAACCCAAGAAAATAATTATACTTTATTTGTTCCAAATGTGGAATATAAACTGTATCATGTTATTTATTATATATTGATTTAAAGATACCTGAAATACCTTCTTGGAAAATATTCTACACGCTGATAAGAATAAGCAGCAAGCACCTATGTTCAAGGAAAGGAAAACTATTGATAACTAGAACCTATTTGAAGGGAGCAAAACTCATTGGTTTCTTCAAAGTTTATGTAATTAATCAGCTTGAATATCCCCCAACACTCCCAACACCCCAGGGAGTAACATTTCCCAGACCCAGAAAAGGGTGTTTGCTTTGAACCTCACTCCTAGTTTGCCTGTTTATCTAGGCTCCATTCTGATTAAATATTGTGAGGGATTACAAGGGTTTAGTAGCAGTTTTAATGAAAAGTAAAAAGATAATCAAGGTGACACCTTGGAGATAACTGGGATAAAGTGCTCTCCAGCCTTCCTTGACTATGTCTGGCACTTATGTCTACTGCATTCCAGACCTCATTAACCCTGCAGAGAGAGAGAGAGAGAGAGAGAGAGAATGTGTAACCCTTCCCATGTACACTAACATATACTAAAGAAAGAAGGGCAAGTCAGGGAAGATAACTTTATTTCTGCTGTGTGAAGCATCCAGACTTATGGGTTTATGAAACTAAAGTAATATTACCTAGGTCCTTGAAATTGGAGTTTTCCATCCACAAGTATCCTTTTACACTGCATCAAATGTTGGTGCCTTAGAGAAAGCGTGTAGGTTTGGCTTCTGATGTAAGGAAAATGCAAGAGTTGAATATTTTGGCAAGAGTAAGGCAAAACCTCCCCCTTGCATTCTCTTCAAAGATATTCTTTAGAGCCTCCTTTATGGCTGAAGGTTGCTTCAGTATTTTACAATTAATGACCTGGCAGTGCTAGTTTGGATGTAGAGAGAGCATTTGTTAGCCAAGAATTAAGCTGAAGTATAGACTTTAGAGACTTGCAGATTTCAGGAAAAGAGATCCTTTCTCTTAGGTTTTTCTGCCTTCCCATTCTCCAAATTGTATTTTTTTTTCTTTTTTCTTTTTTTCCCTTTTGGATGCTTTTGATAGTTGCATGAAGCCAAAATCATACAAAGGATAGGTAAATGAAAGCATTTTGACATTTAATCTGAGGACTTCTCTGATCTGAGAAAAAATATAAACTATTTTTATAAGAGAATAGAGACTCAAAGCCAAGTTCCTTGGTGCAAGAAGATTTAGCTTGAAAGACTACAAAAGGAAGATGATTTCCCTTTGCAGATAATCAAGTACAGCTAATCTGTCCCCTTGGCTATATTAGTGTTAGTGATAGATTGCTCATCAGTCAACGTGACAGAGGTAATCAGGACTGATGGGGGTGTTGGTAGGAATAAGTGAGCTAGCAAGGCCATTGCTGATTAGATAGCTTGGGCTAAGTGTTGGGTGGCTCCAAGCTTGCTTAGATGGAGTCTGCAGTCAGGGGTGCAGGATCTCCTGTGCACAATCTCTGATTGATAGAGCCTCTTCTTTGCCTCTTTTGGATTATCTGTGACCTTTTTCTTCAGTGTCTAGTTGCAAAGCCTCAGGAACACTGGAGGCAGGGAGGTCTGTGTGTCCTTTGATTATTGAGTGGTGTCAGATGACTAGCCACGGGCATGTGTTTCTATAGTGAACACCATTCTTCCTTCTGGAGCTCATGAGAGCAGAAGAGGCTATCCCATATGTAACTGAAAGGATGAATGCCCTTGCATTCATTCAGAAATACAGCAAACAATGAACAGTCAGTGGATTCTCTCACCCTTATTACCATGAAACCAGAAGAAAAAGTCATGGCTCTTTTCCAGGAAATGTTTTCAGCGCCATTGGCTTAATCAAAGGGAATACTGGCTCGGTCAGAGGGAATATTTATTAATGTCACCACTGAGACTGGGAGTGTCCCCTTCTGACTCCCTTTCCTACTCCCTCATTCCCTAAGATTTTCCACCATTTTTACGTTCAGAGGGTTTGTGCTCCGGGTGCCTGTAGGTCTGCTTCCAATGTAGTAATAAAAAATCTCTTATTTTCCACATTTCATTGGAATATTGAGGAATACTGCACTGAAATAAAGGGCTTATTATTTCTGTCCTCCTAATCGTTCCCCTAGTAAAATGTGACCATGTTCTTTGTAGGGATGAAGATAGCTCATTAACCAAATGTTGGTACAAGAAACAGGATTTCAGATTGGATGCATGGGATCCAAGACTGAATCCAGCCTTCAAGTTCCTACAGATTATTCAGGCGTTCTATGATCTTCTTATTACATAAATCTACTACCAAGTAGAGCCCATGACCCAGAAAAATTCCAGGCAAATTTATTTCCCATCAACTGATAGAACCTCATGTGATGACAGGAGTTGGTGATGGACAGGGAGGCCTGGTGTACTGCAATTCATGGGGCTGCAAAGAGTCGGACACGACTGAGCAACTGAACTGAACTTAACTGAATAGAATAAAATACTATGTGAATATTTCTATCATTGACTTTGAAATGTTGGATTGTAACTGTCCTCTATTTCCCCTCTGAACTCCTTGAAAACAGAAAATAAACCTTGATTTTTATATTTTAGTATCTGGATATACACAGTAGGGGGTTTCCCTGGTGGCTCAGATAGTAAATAATCTTCCTACAATGCAGTACACCTGGGTTCGATCCCTGGGTGGGGAAGATCCCCTGTAGAAGAGAATGGCAAAACTCTCCAGTACCCTTCCCTGGTGGCTCAGATGGTTAAGCGTCTGTCTACAATGTGGGAGATCTGGGTTTGATCCCTGGGTCGGGAAGATCCCCTGGAGAAGGAAATGGCAATCCACTCCAGTACTGTTGCCTGGAAAATCCCATGGACAGAGGAGCCTGGTAGGCTACAGCCCATGGGGTTGCAAAGAGTCGGACACGACTGAGCGACTTTACCTTTACCTAGTGGACTACAGTCCATGGGATCGCAAAGAGCTGGACAATCACTGATGACTAACATTTCCACTTTCATATACACAATAGGGGCTTCCTTGATGGTTCAGATGGTAAAGAATTTGCCTGCAGTACAGGAGACTCAGGTTCAGTCCCTGGGTCGGCAAGATCCCCTGGAGAAGGGAATGGCAGCCCACCCCAGCTTTCTTGCCTGGGGAATTCTATGGACAGGGGGGCCTGGTGGGCTACCGTCCATGGGTTTGCAAAGAGTTTGACATAACTAAGCAACTAACACTCAGACTCACACACAACAGATATTCATTAGTTGAAAATTTGAAGATGTAAAGCAAACATTGGTCCCAGAACATTGTTTGATTATACGAAATATCTCCTAATGGCTTAAATTACTTCTCTAAAAAAAAAATTCATTTATCTCTGGCTGTGTTGTGTCTCTGTTGCTGTGTGGCTCTTCTCTAGGTGCAGAGAGCAGGGGATACTCTCTAGCTGTGGTTGAAGGCTTCTCATCTAGTGGGCGTTTCTCTTGTTGCACAGCATGGGTCCTAGGGTACACAGGCTTCAGTAGTGGCAGCACACAGACTTAGTGGTGATGGCTCCAGGGCTCTAGAGCACAGGCTTAATTGCTCCCCGCATTGGGAGCTTCTTGGATCAGGGATCAAACCCGGATCTCTCTCATTGGCAGGTGGATTCTTTACCCCTGACACACTAGGGAAGCCCTTAAATCATCTTAATAAAGTTTTTATTGACATTTAATTTCTACTTTGCTCTTAAAAGATCATTTACAAATGATACATTTTGATCATTTAGACCATATACCTTACTAGCCTTAATTTTCTCCTCCTAAATAATTAATCAAAATAATAATAACGAAAACAATAATTAGCTATTACATTTACACAGTGTTGTTATATTATCTGTGAGAGGATAGGAGCCTACTTTCATGAGCAACAATTAGCAAACACAAATGGTCGAATCACTTTTACCAAATTCCCCCTAGCTTCCCCCAGTTCTTTTTTCACCAACTCACTTCAGGACTGGAAAACTCTTCCACGTTTCACTTGAGTCCAGTCTCTCTTCCCTATTGCCACTGCTGGTGCTAAGTCACTTCAGTCGTGTCCGACTCTGTGTGACCCCATAGACGGCAGCCCACCAGGCTCCCCCATCCCTGGGATTCTCCAGCCCTATTGCCACCTTCTTAAGTAAAGTGTTCCTTCTCTATTTCACTCTGTACAGTGTAATTTGTCATTGACGCTTTCTGAATTTATCTTCAGCTTCCCACAGTATTTTATGCACGCTCTCTTCTCCTCTTTGATTCTCATAACCAAGTATTTGCCTTCCTGACAGGGATATCTTCTAAGAAGTTATAGAGGTATTCTTATAATTTTCCTTTTTATCCATTCCAAGAGGGCCATTCTAGTACTTCTTCATTTATTCTTATCATCCCAACACTCTTTCTCACACTTTTGTTTCAAAATCACCTCAACCAGCTTCACAGAATGTAATAATGTACAGTTTCCTCAGTCTTTATTTCCTTTCTTCTTTTCCTCCTAGAATATAACTCTCACCATGACTGGTTAAAATTTCTTCACCCTCCATGAATATGTTATCTGTATCCTCAGCCACACGAACTTCGTTTTTGTTTTGAAACTGTCAAAGCGAAATAGACAAAAAGGGACAGGAAAGAGTCTATTAAAATTAAAAATTTTCTAAAGCTTTAGATTGCATAAAACTCCAAGACATAGATTGCATGTATTTTACAATTTCAAAGTAATTTTTGAGGGTAAAATCTTCTGAAATATTCATGGATAAAAGAGATGGGAGGGGGAGAAAAAAGTGAGATTGAAGGAGTTAACCTGATGTCCAACAAGTGGGAGAGGGATGGGAAAGGCCCATGAGATGCTCACGATGAGGACCGAGGCCTTTCCCGTAAGGACAGGAGAAAGACATGCTGTGCACCCTTATTTCCCATGACAGACGTGTCCTACCCTTATCTCGTATTCCTAAGAGAATTTCTGGTATTCACAAGTTTGTTAATAATAATAATAGATGTAAGAAACCAATGAGTCCCCTGTCTCTCCCACGTGAGAACAAAGCAGTCCTAATTATCTAGCCCCAGGAAGTCGGTGCCAGTGTGGATTTATGTTCCCTTCCAAACTAGAATATAGCATCACAATTGATTTTCTTTTTCCAATTCTAATTTTCCAGACCTATTAAAATGACTCTGAACCAAACTGCTTTGAAAGAAATAATATTGGCTTTCTCCCATTATCCCTTTCTTTTCTCCCTTGTCTCCCTTCCACTAAATCAAATTAATCTGCTTTAAAAATAGAAAAGATAAGTGATTATATAATCTTCTAAGGGAGGCAGGAAGCTGTGGGACATAAGGCACAGATGAAACGCTCGCACATCGGGCATATTTAGACAATATGCATGTCAATCCAAGTCTTCTGTGGCCTGGTGCTGTGCGGATGCAGCAAATGGAGGTGGGGAGATTCTCTCCCTCCTGGGGCCCCCAGTGATGTGCAGCACTTTCTGAGGGGAAGGAACGGCTCCCCCAAGCCCAGAGAAAATGTTAAGATGCCACTCTGAGCTCTTGTCGCTCAGAATTGCAGCCTGGAGGCAATGAAGAGCCCCCTGTGACTTAATCTTGACACAGGAGAGGAAGGGGGACTTTTTTTTTTATCAGCCCAGCTGGTTCTGTCACTGTGCCTTTAAAAACCTTATTTTAAGACTTGCTTTTAATTTATAATGGAAAAAAAAAAAAAAACTCCTACAACTCAATGGGGGAGCAATTTAATCTTCTCAGGTAAATAGGAAAACTTCACTGTAACAGAAGCAGGGGTGCTTTAGCCCATAACTTGCTTCTGTAAAATAGCTGAGTTTCTGTCCTGCCCGTCCCTGAAGAGACCAGACTTTGTCCAAAGAAAAGTCAGTTGAGGGGAAGGATGGTATTCCGGCTGAACAGAGTTATTTTCAGAAGCCACCCCCATTTGCATTTCTAAACTATTAGGGGATAAAATGAAGGGAAAAATTATAAATGCATATACACATATACATGTTTTAAAATCTAATTTGAGGCCACAGCTGTAATTGCAAAGGCTTTGGATTGTGTGTCATGCTGGAATAATGTCGTGTTAGGGAATGTAGAGCATTCAGCTTTACTTTACGCCTCATTGCATCCTAAGTGTGATGCTATTTCAATACAACACCTACCACTTTTAGGTCTTTATGCTTAACTATATCTTGCTGGATGAAATCAAGCTACAAATTGGATAAAATTGGGTCCTCCCAGTTGATTCTACTGCTAGAAGTTCCAAAACTAAATTGTTTTCTAAATCCAATTCCATGAATTCAGAATCCAAATTATCATGATTTCTTGCACTGAAAAATAAATACAAAAGCTCAATTTGTTGCAGAGATGAAAAGTATTTTTTCCACCATAAAAGTTAAAGTCCTTAAAATGGCTTCGAAATGGAGCAAGAAATACTAGAGAAAACAACCGACAGGAATGGGAGACATAGTGTATCTGTTGCTCAGGCAAAAAATGTCCTTCATTCAAACAATTCCATCCACAATATTTCAGAGAAAAACTGCTCTGTCTTCAGTGGTCTTTCATCCTTGTTTGGTAACTCAAGTCATTCCATTGCCACCTAAATTTGTGGTTGCCACATTTGCCTAGATTTAAAGGCAATATTCAGATCACAATGTCCTTCCATGTGGCAATTAAAGATGCATTTGAAAAGATAACCATGGATAGAGTCCACCCTCAAAGCATTTAAGTTTCATTAAATTGTACAAAGTGTGGTAAGATGGAAATGGATTTTCAGTGTGGCAGAAACAACTAAAATTGAAACTATCTGGAATTGAACCCAGATACCCAACAGCAATTACTTAAGTGATTTTGAAGATACTTATATTAATTTTCCAGAATCGTTTTCATTGTCAAAACAAAAGTTTCTTAAAAACAGTAGTATTTTGGTTGGAAATATTTTGGATAGACAAATCTAATAAAGCAGACTGCTAAAAACAGTCAGAAATTCTTATTCCACACACATTTCAATTATGCTCAATGAAGGCTGTGTTTCTAAAAGAAAAAATAGCTAACTAAAGAAAAATATTGGATTATCCATGGGTGGCTGTTGTAATAATTTATACAAATTTATGCTCGATGTTAGTTATCCAAATAATTAAAATTACCAATAGCTACCTTGAGGGAAAAAATGGCATTGTGAGCAGATGTGTTTGTATTTGCTTTCAATGAAAGAGAAAGTATATGGATAATATAGTGGACTAAAAGCATTTTCGTAAACAAGAGGTACATTGGTGAAGGTGAAGTCACTCAGTCGTGTCCGACTCTGCGATCCTGTGAACTGTAACCTACCAGGCTTCTCCATCCATGGGATTCTCCAGGCAAGAATACTGGAGTGGGTTACCATTTCCTTCTCCAGGGGGATCTTCCCAACCCAGGGATTGAACCCAGCTCTACTCGCATTGGAGACAGACGCTTTAACCTCTGAGCCACCAGGGAAGCCCCAAGAGGTACATTATGAAAGTGAAAGTCGCTCAGTCCTGTCCAACTCTTGGCAACACCATGAATTGGGTAGCCTTTCCATTCTCCAGGGGATCTTCCCAACCCAGGGTTCGAACCCAGCTCTACTCGCATTGGAGACAGACGCTTTAACTTCTGAGCCACCAGGGAAGCCCCAAGAGGTAAATCAAAGAGGACACTAATAGATGGAGAAATATACCATGTTCATGGACTGGAAGAATCAATATAGTGAAAATGAATATATTACCCAAAGCAATCTACAGATTCAATGCAATCCCTATCAAGCTACCTGCGGTATTTTTCACAGAACTAGAACAAATAATTTCAAGATTTGTATGGAAATACAAAAAACCTCGAATAGCCAAAGCAATTTTGAGAAAGAAGAATGGAACTGGAGGAATCAACTTACCTGACTTCAGGCTCTACTACAAAGCCACAGTCATCAAGACAGTGTGGTACTGGCACAAAGACAGAAATATAGATCAATGGAACAAAATAGAAAGCCCAGAGATAAATCCACACACATATGGACACCTTATCTTTGACAAAGGAGGCAAGAATATACAATGGAGTAAAGACAATCTCTTTAACAAGTGGTGCTGGGAAAACTGGTCAACCACTTGTAAAAGAATGAAACTAGATCACTTTCTAACACCACACACAAAAATAAACTCAAAATGGATTAAAGATCTAAATGTAAGACCAGAAACTATAAAACTCCTAGAGGAGAACATAGGCAAAACACTCTCCGACATAAATCACAGCAGGATCCTCAATGATCCGCCTCCCAGAATACTGGAAATAAAAGCAAATATAAACAAATGGGATCTAATTAAAATTAAAAGCTTCTGCACAACAAAGGAAACTATAAGCAAGGTGAAAAGACAACCCTCTGAATGGGAGAAAATAATAGCAAATGAAGCAACTGACAAACAACTAATCTCAAAAATATACAAGCAACTTATACAGCTCAATTCCAGAAAAATAAACGACCCAATCAAAAAATGGGCCAAAGAACTAAATAGACATTTCTCCAAAGAAGACATACGGATGGCTAACAAACACATGAAAAGATGCTCAACGTCACTCATTATCAGAGAAATGCAAATCAAGACCACAATGAGATACCACTTCACACCAGTCAGAATGGCTGCGATCCAAAAGTCTGCAAGCAATAAATGCTGGAGAGGGTGTGGAGAAAAGGGAACCCTTTTACACTGTTGGTGGGAATGCAAACTAGTACAGCCACTATGGAGAACAGTGTGGAGATTCCTTAAGAAATTGCAAATAGAACTGCCTTATGACCCAGCAATCCCACTGCTGGGCATACACACCGAGGAAACCAGAATAGAAAGAGACACATGTACCCCAATGTTCATTGCAGCACTGTTTATAATAGCCAGGACATGGAAACAACCTAGATGTCCATCAGCGGATGAATGGATAAGAAAGCTGTGGTATATATACACAATGGAGTATTACTCAGCCATTAAAAAGAATACATTTGAATCAGTTCTAATAAGATGGATGAAACTGGAACCAATTATACAGAGTGAAGTAAGCCAGAAAGAAAAACACCAATACAGTATACTAACACATATATATGGAATTTAGAAAGATGGTAATGAGGACCCTGTATGCAAGACAGCAAAAGAGATACAGATGTGTAGAGCGGACTTATGGACTCTGAGGGAGAAGGAGAGGGAGAGGGAGAGGGAGGGATGATTTGGGAGAATAGCATTGAAATATGTATACTATCATGTAAGAAATGAATTGCCAGTCTATGTTCAATGCAGGATGCAGGATGCTTGGGGCTGGTGTATGGGGATGATCTGGAGGGAAGATGTGGGGTGGGAGGTGGGAGGGGGGTTCATGTTTGGGAGTTCGTGTAAAAAAATAAATAAATAAATAAAAATAATAATAAAAATAAAAGAGGCCCCAGACTGCTTCCTCCCTCTTTCCTCCATGTGAGGACATTTTAAAAAAGGGCCATCTATGAAAAAAAAAAAAAAAAAAAGAAAGTGAAAGTTGCTCAGTCCTGTCCAACTCTTGGCAACACCATGAACTGGGTAGCCTTTCCATTCTCCAGGGGATCTTCCCAACCCAGGGTTCGAACCCAGTCTCCCGCATTGTAGGTGGATTCTTAACTAACTGAGCCACCAGGGAAGCCCAAGGATACTGGAGTGGGTAGACTATCACTTCTCTGGCAGATCTTCCAAACCCAGGGATCTTCTCAACATGCAGGCTATAGTCCAGGGGGTCACCAAGAGTCAGACATGACTGAAGCAATTTAACACAGAGACATTATGGAGAGATTATGTGGTCCCAGGTCAGGTACTAGGATTCTCTAGCATAGGTCTTAGCCCTCTTGCTCTGTGCTTAGTCACTCAGTGGTGTCCCGCTCTTTGCGACCCCATAGACTGTAGTCCGCCAGGCTCCTCTGTCCATGGGGATTCTCCAGGCAAGAATCCTGGAGTGGGTTGCCATGCCCTCCTCCAGGTAAGCCTTCTTAGGAGAACTTACTAATTCAGGCCATGTGACCTTGGTAGAATTCAGACTGAATTAGACTGGGTTAGAGGAAGAAGTATTGTCCTCGACACTAGGTAAAAACAATTCATAAATACCACCACCAACAACCACTGTGAGTCACTGAAGAAGTGCAGTGGTAAGGAAAGCCACAGGCACAATTATTTCCGAGGCCAGGAAGTAAGCACTGATCAGATGCAGCCCTCCTCTATGCACACTCCCAGAGCAATCCCAGTTGATGTCTGAGATCAGAGTAGTCTGGGATTCCTCCTATGTGATTCTGATTTCTGTTCACAGACTGTACTGAGGCATCTGGCTTCTCCCCTTCTCTTTCCTCCCTGTCATGACCACCTTCTCATCTTGATTGCTAGTCTGATGATCTCTGGTCAGTGGTCCCCTGGCTAGTTCCAAGACTGCCTTAACTTCTCTGTCTTATGCCTGCCTACCTCAGGTCACTGCTGTCCTTAACCTGGAGACCTCCACAGCTAAACAGGGTCATCTGCCTTGACGGCTTTTTACTGACTTAATTGATGTACTAGTCACTTCATCTAACTTGGTCTGTTGGCTTCTGCTGCCCAACCCTCAACACTCATCCCCCAAAATAACTTGGGGAAATTACAGATGTGAAAGAGAATCATAATTTCAGGGGGTGTGAGAAGGCAGAGAGAGAGAGAGAGAGAAATGTATTTCTATGGACAATTTGTATGAACAGTCGCCCCTCGCTATTTGTTTATGGATTCCATGTCTACAGATTTCCCTACTTGCTAAAATTTATTTGTAATCCTCCAAATCAATACTTGCAGCATGCTCACAGTCATTTGTGGTCATGTGTCAACTGGTGAAAAGTGTGTGTTTACTGATGGGCTGAGGCCCTGAAAGGCAATGTTCTGTCTTCTTGTTCTAGCTTCCACACTGTAAACAACTGTCCCTGTTGTACTTTCGTGCTTTTTATTGGTGATTTCACTTTTTAAAATGACCCCCGAGTATAGTACTGAAGTGCTGTCTCGTTTTCCTAAGTGCAGAAAGGCTGTGATCTGCTTACAGAAAAAAAGCTTTATTCAGGCATGAGGTACCATGCTATTTACAATTAAATGATAATAAAAAGAGTATATGTCAAAATGTGTGAAACACAACCATAAGAAAAAATAAAAAAAGAACTCTGATTAAAAAACATAGCTTTGAATACAAGCATTTAGAAATTAGATTAAAAGTAGCATTTAATTATAATTTCAAAGAAAATTTAAAACAAGGATATAATCACGATATGGATAAATAGAGAGAATTTTATTTTCTGGAATAGTACTAAATTTAACTTTATAAAAATATCAATTCCTCCAAATTAATGGATAAATTCAATGCTATCCTATTCCTATTTTCAGCTAGATGTTGTGACAAATATACTTAAATTTTACAAAGGAAATAAAGACTACTATATATGTCTGACAAATATAAAAGAATAAGATGAGGGGAGACTTTACAAATACAAAGAGAAAACTACAAGGTAATTGTAATAACAGTCATGCATTTGCACAAGAACAGACAAATGAACCAATGGATCAAAAGAGAGTTCTCAGGGATAAACAAATGCTTATCTGGGGAGTAAATAAATGATTTAACTCAACACAGAAAGGATGATTTGTTCTTAAATTGTGTGGGGGAAAGTGGCTCACTCAGTGAAGCAAAATAAAATTGAATAACAGCACACACAAAGTTGAACCGTATTGAATTAAAAATCTGTCAAGTTAATGGGGAAAATGTAGGGAGATGTTGTGAATGATACAGATAAAGAAATTTTAAACAAAATTAAAAAAACAAATTATAAGGCAAATAATTCAGTTCAGTCTCGCAGTTGTATCTGACTCTTTGTAACCCCATGAACAGCAGCATGCCAGGCTTCCCTGTCCATCACCAACTCCCAGAGCCTACTCAAACTCTTGTCCATTGAGTTGGTGATGCCATCCAACCATATCCTTTGTTCTCCCCTTCTCCTGCCTTCAATCTTTCCCGGCATCAGGGTCTTTTCAAATGAGTCAGCTCTTCACATCAGGTGGCCACAGTATTGAAGTTTCAGCTTCAACATCAGTCCTTCTGATGAATATTCAGGATTGATTTCCTTTAGGGTGGACTAGTTGGATCTCCTTGCTGTCTAAGGGACTCTCAAGAGTCTTCTCCAACACCACAGTTCAAAAGCATAGGTTCTTTGGCACTCAGCTTTCTTTATAGTCCAACTCTCACATCCATACATGACTACTGGAAAAATCACAGCTTAATGAGTAGACAAAAATAAAAGATGTACGCTAATGCTGAGGGAAGATATTTGCAATGTTTAAAACCAGTCATTATTCAAAATATTTTAAGACTTTCTCTAAGCTATCAAAAAAAGTGATGCCAATGGAAAAATAAATACAAAGGAAATGAAAAAGCTGTTGACAGAGGAGGAAATTAACAACAACAACAACAACAAAAAACAACTAACGAACATAGTAAGATGCTCAAATTCTTTAATAAAAAGGAAAAAAATTAACACCAGTTAGTATCAGCAAGCTCTCTCTTTAAGCTGGCAAAGTTTAGAAACCTGGAAAATACCAAATGTTAGTGAGAATGTGGGGTTATAGAGACCCTCACGAAGATGAAAGTAGAATCTTGTAGTCATTCTGAGGAGCAATCTGGCATTATTTACTCTAAATTAGCATATTTAGCGGAGAAGGCAGTGGCACCCTACTCCAGTTCTCTTGCCTGGAAAATCCCATGGACAGAGGAGCCTGGTAGGCTGCAGTCCATAGGGTCACTAAGAGTTGGACACAACTGAGCGACTTTACTTTCATTTTTCACTTTGATGCATTGGAGAAGGAAATGGCAACCCACTCCAGTGTTCTTGCCTGGATAATCCCAAGGACGGCAGAGCCTGGTGGGCTGCTGTCTATGGGGTTGCAGAGTTGGACACGACTGAAGCGACTTAGCAGCAGCAGCAGCATATTTAGACCCTCTGGTCCAGCAAGTCTCAGGTGCTTACACAGCACTGAGGAAGTTCTTCACACTGTTACTTGTGCCTGGGTCCTAGAGACAGTCACATATCTATCACTGGGAGAACAGGCAGGATAATTCAGTTGAATGCACAACCCAAAATTCTAGAAGTAGTTAGAAGCCACAAACTAAATACCCACCTATCCACCTAGATACACTAAAACAAGTTCAGTATTGAGTTAAAAAAAAAAGTGGGGGAATACACACACAATACCACATACACGTATAAAAAGTACTTGCAGACAGAACAATACATGCTTGTAGGGATAACAAGGTCCTATGAACTGGAGGGGTTAATTCATTTAATGCAATGCAACTGACTTACACAAAATTAATTTAAAAGTTGAATTAGAAGCAATGATATCATCTAGATCTCCATTCTCTGAAAATATGGCATTTTAGTGAGCCAGATAATTCTTTATAAAAAGAATGTCTGGTCAGAAAAAAATCATTCCTTGTGTTTCTTTTGGATCAGAATCCATCAAAAGTATTCATTCCAGCTTTGAGGCTTTCACTTTAAGGATAACCTTATGAATGGGAAGCACTCCTTGTGCAGAGAGCTTGGTGAGTAAATCTCCTAACATGAAGAACAGGGAGGCAAAATTTACCTGGAAGCATATAGAGAGTATGCGTATCTCTCTTCAATTAATTTATGAGCTTTCATTTAAAAGAGACACAAGACACTGCATATGGTTTGAGGTGGGGAGTGGCTAAAAACAAGAGGAGGACCTAGAGTCAAGTAGATTTAGGATAAGAACAAAGGGAAATTTCTAATAGTGAGAAAAATCCCAATGGGCATAGTTATAGGATGAGTTCTTTGCCTGGCATTTTTCACACAGAAGGCAGCCATTATTTTTCAAGATTTAAGAGGTTCCTGTCTTTGAAGTGAGCGTCAGGGGATTGGCCTGTAATGCCCCTTCTGCTTCCTAAAATTTTGTAAACCTAGACTTTCTTAATGCAAAGAAAATTTAAATTTTAAGCAATTTGCTTTCCTTTCTTTTCCTCAAATTTGGACAAAGCAATGACTCAAGTAGTTAAAAAAAAAACCATTGAATTGGAAAAACAACAACATGAATAATTTGAGGATTTTCTTTTGCTCTGAACTATTCGTAATGCCAGTGTGTCATCCTTATTGGTAAGTTCCCACTGAAGTCAGTGAGGAGACACGTTGACAGTTCCAGGTATTTACTCAGACATCAATCTATTCTTATACCTATGATTAGAACCTTTCCACAGCCATGATCATGTACCACAAGCACCTCTTTTTTCTCTACTGGGTTGGGAAGAACATCACTAGGATGTGAAATATTCAGAGGTGGAAACTCCCTATATGATTATGTGATTCAAATTTCTATAATAAAATTAACCATCAGTCTTATAGCATGAGTTCTTTCAGAAACTATATTACGACTAGCAACACTAGCATTTGAAGTATTCCAATGGAATATTAGCACATAATGCCTAAAAGACAAGTTTAATTCATTCTTTTTGTTTTTTTCTAAGTCTTACTCCTATTATCCCTTTCCTCAATCAAATTCAAACTTCACCTTAAAGTACCTAAAGACACACTTAGAAGCAATTATAACAGAGCTGGAATGGCAAAAATTTAAAACTTCATTTTCTTAATATTAACAAATGAGTAGTGGTGAACTTTATATCTCAATATGCACACTCTCTAGAAGATATGATAATCAATTCTTATTTTATGTTAATGTGATTATATAGTGAAAATAAAACTCAAGGCTGCAGAGACAGTTTTCCTTCTCCATTTACTGGTCACTCAAGAACATTCAAATGGACATAGTTCTTTTTCACTCTAGGTATAACATTCTTTCTCACATCACCTCACTTCCCATTTTACTAAACTTAATGAAAGGATCAGAAACCTATTATCTGTTAAGGATTATAAAAGGAACAAAATAATGGGATCACTTATGAGATATATGACATTAGATGCCTAAGCTGTGTATATGTTGGTGAACTTGAACTTGTTCCAGGAGATATAACCAGCAGAAAACTTTGCTGATGATCAGGGGTCAGCAAACAATATACTTCAGGTAAAATTCAATATACCACATGTTTTAACAAACAGCTATTGCTGGAACACAGTAATACTCATTAATTTACATTTGTTTATGGTGGTCTGTGAAGAATCCCATGGACAGAGGAGCCTGGCAGGCTACAGTCCATGGGGTCGCAAAGNTGATGATCAGGGGTCAGCAAACAATATACTTCAGGTAAAATTCAATATACCACATGTTTTAACAAACAGCTATTGCTGGAACACAGTAATACTCATTAATTTACATTTGTTTATGGTGGTCTGTGAAGAATCCCATGGACAGAGGAGCCTGGCAGGCTACAGTCCATGGGGTCGCAAAGAGTCAGACACGACTGAGCGACCACTTTTCACTTACGGTGGTCTGAAAACAAGTGAAGGGAATGGTCTTTCTCAAAGGAAAGCAGGGTGTTGCTCTGATGTCCCAACTACATCAGTAACAGAAGTACCGGAAAAGTGGCAAGATTCACAGCGCTGGCAGTTTTCTGTGGCTATGGAGCAACCAGAGCTGGAAGGACCACGGGAAGGATATTGCAACTTCCGGGGACAGCGGGAAGGCAATCCAGGCTTCAGGGGACAGCGCAAGGGAAACCGAGGTGCCAGGGGACAGTGGGAAAGATGTAGTAGCCTCACAGGATAGCAATCGGGAGATGACAACAAAAACAACAGATTCAAAAACAAAGACCGGAAGTGGAGTTTTAATCAAGAATTCCGGCCGTGATTCGAAGTAGAGATGTATTTGGCAAAAACAGAACTATGTTCAGCAACATGGAACTGAGCATTATTTTTCATAAAAAGTTAAAAGCACATTGTATTTCCTTCCTGACCGCTTGCCCAGTCGCTATCTTTTCGAGAGAGGTAAGCTTCATCTACATTATTTCATCTGACTGTCATTTATAACTTTATTGCTACTTCTGTCTTGGTATTCCTTTGGAAAAGATGTATATTCATTACATATTCTAATGTGCTGTCTAGATTGTAAGATAAAGTCAAGCATGTATCTGCTGATACTTTTTAAGTTGACCCATCTTTATACTTAGAACTGTCTCTTAATAGTGGTCTTCCCTAGCGGCTCAGGGAGACCTGTGTTAGATCCCTGGGTCAGGAAAATCCCCTAGAGAAGGAAATAGCAACCCACTCCAGTATTCTTGCCTGGAAAATTGCATGGACAGAGGAGTCTGGCAGGCTACAGTCCACGGGGTTGCAAAGAGCTGAGCAAGCTTCCTCCCCGTGCTTTGCTGCACTGAGGTCACAGTTCAAGTGGTGACATTGGGGGTGTGGTGAGTGTCAGGATAGCAGGATGAACTTCAGAACCACCTCTTGGCAGCTGTGTGACCCTGTATCACTCACTCATGGTTGTCTGAAAGTAGCAGTAGTGAAAGTGTGAGTCATTCAGCTGGGTCCAATTCTTTGCTACCCCATTGACTGTGGCCTGCTAAGCCCCTTGTCTATGATTTTCTCATGCTACAAAGCTGTTGAATAGTTGTACCTGAGCATATACGGCCTGTAAAATTAAAATATTTACTATCTGGGCCTTGTAAAAAAAAAAAAAATCTCTGTTGACCTCTACCTTAAATATTCTGAAGTCCTAGAGATCCTTCATAGGAAACTAACCAAACTGATCACATGGGTCACAGGCTTGTCTAACTCAATGAAACTATAAGCCTTGTAGGTCCACCCAAGACATATGGGTCAAGCTGGAGAGTTCTGACAAAACATGGGCCACTGGAGAATATAATGCAAACCAGTTCAGCATTCTTGCCTTGAGAACTCCATGAACAGAATGATAAGGCAAAAAGATAAACTTTTTTTTTTATAAAAGATAAACTCTTGAGGTCAGTAGGTGCCCCAATATGCTACTGGAAAAGAATGGAGAAATAGCTCCAGAAAGAATGAAGAGACTGAACCAAAATGAGAAAAACACCCAGTTGTGGATACGGCAGGTGATGGAAGTGAAGTGCGATGCCATAAAGAACAATATTGCATAGGAACCTGGAATGTTACGTCCATGAATCAAGGTAAATTGGAAGTGGTCAAACAGTAGATGGCAAGAGTGAATATGGATATTTTAAGAATCAGTGAACTGAAATGGCAGAATTGGCACATTTAATTCAGATGACTATTATACATTACTATGGGCGACAATCCCTTAGAAGAAATGGAGTAGCCCTCATAGTCAACAAGAGTCCAAAATGCAGTACTTGGGGGGCAATCTCAAAAATGACAGAATGATCACTGTTCCTTTCCAAGGCAAATCATTCAATATCACAGTAATCCAAGTCTATACCCTAACCACTAATGCCAAAGAAGCTGAAGTCGAACAGTTCTATGA
>SJYX01010516.1:0-11077 GCA_006410675.1 Oreotragus oreotragus | reverse complement strand
AAGACCCTGATGCTGGGAGGGATTGGGGGCAGGAGGAGAAGGGGACGACCGAGGATGAGATGGCTGGATGGCATCGATGAACGTGAATCTGAGTGATCTCCGGGAGATGGTGATGAACAGGAAGGCCTGGTGTGCTGTGATTCATGGGGTCGCAAAGAGTTGGACATGACTGAGCGACTGAACTGAACTGAACTGAACTGAACCTTTCCTGCTCTGAAGATTAATGAATTCAATCTAATACCATTAACTGATGGAAGTGAGTCGACCATCTCCTGGCCTCAGAATGTTCATATCTCTAAACTAGGAGAGTCCATGATTTTTCATTTGTAGTTAGAAATATAAAGATATTTATAGATGGCATTGATTTTTATACTGGCAATGATAAGCTGATTAATTTTACTTTTGCTTTACTGAAATTAATAGCAGTAACAATAATACAAATTAATAGCTATAAAAGCTATCTCTTATGCAACAAAAGGCATCCTTAGGCTTTCACATTCATTTCTCGTTTAATCAAAAAATAATGATAAGTGGTATATTCTATTATCCCTATAAGTGGTATATTCTATTATCCCTATATTACAAATGAGGAACCCAACGGAGGAAATTAACTCTCCTCATCTTAAACAAGTTTAAAGGGGTAATTAAGCTGCACTTTGTTAAGCTCTGTAATACCCTCAAGCTCTAAATTTGAATGCCAAATACCCATTTTTCATGGCAATGTTTCCATTTATCTTTTTCTTTTACAAAATATTTCATACATGTAATTTTATATGTTTATGTACGCTACAGTTTATATATAGGTGTATACATATAAATATATTTTGCTTAATTGATATTTATTGTTATTCAGTTGCTCAGTCATGTCTGACCCTTTGTGACCCCATGGACTTGCAGCACACCAGGCTTCTCCGTCCTTCACTCTCTCCCAGAGCCTGTTCAAACTCATGTCCATTGAGTCGGTGATGCCATCCAACCATCTCATCCTCTGTCATCCCCTTCTCCTCCTGCCTTCAGTCTTTCCCATTATTGAAGAGACAGCTCTGCACACTAGATGGCCAAATTATTGGAGCTTCAGCTTCAGCATCAGTCCTTCCAATAAATATTCAGGGCTGATCTCCTTTAGGATGAACAGGTTGGATCTCCTTGCAGGCCAAGGGACTCTCAAGAGTCTTCTCCAACACCACAGTCCAAAAGCAACAGTTCTTTTGCACTCAGTCTTCTTTATGGTCCAACTCTCACATTCATACATGACTACTGGAAAAACCATAGGTTTGACTATATGGATCTTTGCTGGAAAAGTAATCCTCTGCTTTTTCATATGCTGTCTAGATTTGTCATAGCTTTTCTTCCAAGGAGCAAGTTCTTAAATTTCATGGCTGCAGTCACCATCTGAAATGATTTTGGAGCCCAAGAAAATGAAGTCTGTCACTGTTTCCATTGTTTCCCCGTCTATTTGACATGAAGTGATGGGATTGGATGCCATGATCTTAGTTTCTTGAATGGTGAGCTTTAAGCCAGTTTTTTCACTCTCCTCTTTCACTTTCATCAAGAGGCTCTTTAGTTCCTCTTCACTTTGCTTTATACTATATTCATATTACAATAAATTTTGTATTTTGTTAATAGTATAATAAATTTTGAATTTTTTCTCCCATCTTGGTTTTCTCCAATTTCCTATTTCCTTATTGTCTATTTTGGTCTCTAAATTTCATGTAAGAGGTATTCCTTATATTCTTGTTGATCCTCACTTGCTTTGTTTCTGTTTAGAAAGCTCATTGCAGCACTATAAATGTGGATTGAGATATGAGTTTCTCTGAAAATCATATGTCTGAGCTGTTTTATGGTGGCCTTTCTGATATCAGTTTCCTAAATCTTTCTCTGCGCTAATCAGATGCCTCAGAGAGGACCCATCTAGTTTCCTGCCAAGAGGTTATTGATCTAGCCAATAATATTGTGAACATGGGTGGGAGAAGAGGGTTGGTTGTCTCAGAATTTAATACTCAATTACTTTCTTTTATGCACACATAGTTACTGTGAATAGTGCTTTCTATAGTCATGTTCTGGTTTACCCTCTTCGGCCTGGGTAAGGAAGGGGCAGTCCTCTAGCTGCACAGAGTTGAGATGGAGATATTTTTATTGTCAGAGTACCCAGTATTAATACTAAAAGTCAATATCATTACTTGCTCTAATATCTTGTTTTTCTTTTCCTTATATTCCTAAAAACTTTTCCTAATGTTTTTCTTCCAGTTTTGCTGCAGATTGGAATCTTTCTCTTTTTAACCTCATCTTCACTCTAACTTCCAGAGGACCTATTGCTGATAACTTTTGGGGCTTTTGGTGATTTCTGAGTTTTTTCCAGTTTGGTTTTATATACGAAATCAGGGATCTTTTGCCTTTCTGTTTTCAGCTTCTGAATGTTGTTAATTTCTTTCCTTGTCTTTTATGAGAATATGACTTCAATAAAATCCTTTTGTTGATATTATATGAGAACTCAGGAGAAACTCAAAGTTAGTATCAGTGTTTTATCTGTCATTTTTACCAACAAGTATAAAAATTCTTTGTAATTCTGAATAATAAAGCTTCAAAATGGAATATTAATATATATTAACATACATTAGTGTTATTAATATATATGATATTATAATTAATTGGTAATGCTATTTTAATTAATTATATTTTCAGTTTCAGATGTAATTCAATTATCTCCCCAGCCAAATATAGTCTTGCATGGCTCAGTAGGTTAAGAATATATGAAATAGACTGGAAACTGGGAGGCTAACCCCTGCCTGAACAACTGGTAATAACATCTCAATCTGTCAACAAAGCATTTTCCTTGAGAAATATCTGACATGCCCATAAAAGTATCTTGCCTTGATGAGAATGAAATATTTGTTTTGAGACTGGAAAAGTTCCTCCTAGCATTCAAACTGCTATTGCAACTGACTGCATTTCTTGCAGACACGATCTCATGTAGGGTTGAAGAAATTAGAAGACGGATTCTGATCTGGGAAGGAATATTCAATTTTAGGATTGGAAGTAGACTTAAACAGGATTTTGGATTGCAAGGCAGCTGCTATGCAGGCAGAGTCCTACATGGAGAGAAAGCTTTGATGGAGCTAGGACTTTATTTCCTGAAACATAAAAGCATTGCCTTGCAGAACTTCACTAAGAGATCTGGCTTGGATGATCCAGGCAACAGTGGGTGACACTGTGTTTAAAATTCAAAATTCTACTTCTCGCTTGGGACTAATGGCTGACACGTTTACCCAGGAAAATAAATAAATAAATAAAGGGGTATGCTACAGTAGAAAAATGAGATTAGGATGACACACTTGTGCTATCTTTGGAGTAGCAAATTTCCAAAGCCAAGGATGGACGTGGTTTTTAGAAAAGCACTTGACTAAAGCTGACAACTTGAGGAGTAACCATTAGAAAGTTTGGGATACAAAAGTCTTTGGGACTTTTAAAAGCAAGAATATCAGGACAGGGAAGCTGTCTTTTCAAAGAGAGCATCTCTCACAACCGAAGAATTAAGACTTTTCCCTATCTAGAGCCCAAATCCATCCAGCACTGAAATGCAAGAAAGATAGAAGACAAAGGGAAAATAAAAACTTTTAAACATAATAATGACTGATATATCCTCAAGAGACTTGTTAAGAAACTCATCTGAGACCTGATCAAATTTTAGAATTTCTGTGAGCGCAGAGCTAATGCTCTGATAGCTGTAGATATGTGTCTTGTTGACTCTGGAAATTCAGAAATGCTGAGAGTAATGAGTGATTTGCCATCAAAATGATCACCTATTACTGAAGAAGCAACACTCGGTACAGTCCAAACATAGACCTTCTGCATCGAAATTGGCAATATAAGAAGAAACAAGGGTAGGGAGTTCATTTGAACTTACACTGCAATTTAATCTACCTGTAGAAACAAAAGACTTTCTTCATAAAGACCAATTTGAAACATTTTCTAGTTTATTTATTATAATTTGGCATATTGTGTCACCTGGCTTATGTTGGTAGATGAATTTAGGTGATATACTGAGCAATTTTTGAGGTAGAAGAAAGAGAAATGATTTCTGGTCTTTGTATACAATTTTGAATATTATATCTTCAGTTACATTAATTGGAAACAGAATAGCATAGTGTTTATGAGTATATAATCCAACATTAAAACCTGGACTTGAAGCCCAGCTCTAGGGAAGACAAACAGTTCAAAATACCTTTGCCTTAGTTTTCTCACCTGTAAAGTGGTAATAGCAATTGTATTTATCACATGTGGTTCTTGTGAAGGTAAATGGGGATAATAAGGTTGAAAATATGAATTTATTTGTTCACATGCCAGTTTTCCAAAGCTTGTGTGCACAAGAATCACTTTAGAAAATTTAAGGAATTGCAGATGAACCAAACGCTTTTCATGAGGTGGTTTTAAGGCCATACTCATCTGGGTCCTTGTTTTCTGCTCATGAGCACAGTTTCAAAGGGATTTCAGTAGTGCTTTTAATACAGGTAAGAAGCAATGACCTAAGGAGAATCCTCCTCATGTAGGGTTGCCAGATTTTTTAAAAAGCAAAACAAAAACAAAAAATTGGATGCCCCAAATCAGCATTTGTTTTTACTGTAATGCTAATGGCAGTCCACTTACTCAGCTGAACACACCAGACCTTCTTACTCCATTTTCAACTCTTTCCACAAACGGAGGGTAGGATTGCCCAATAAAATATAGGACTCTCAGGTAAATCTGTATTTCACATAAATAAGTATAAGTATGTTCTGTGAAATATTTGAACTTTGACAATACTAAAGCATTACTCACTGTTTAGATCTCTGCCTAACTTTAACATGAGCTGTGCTTGACATAAACTTTTCATCCCTGGCTCTCTTTGACTCTTCAACTTGAGATCTTCACCTTCTCATGAAATATTGGTACAATAATTGAGTAAATGCATTTTAATAACTTAACACTTCATGGATCTGATATTATTAAAGTTGTCCATAAACTGTAAGCATATGATCACTTAAGGCTTCCCAGGTAGCTCAGCTGGTAAAGAATCCACCTGCAATGCAGGAGGCCCCAGCTTGATTCCTGTGTTGGGAAGTTCCCCTGAAGAAGCAATAGGCCACCCAAAAAAGATGTCCTTTTCATTATAGGAGACTGGAATGCTAAAGTAGGAAGTCAAGAAATACCAGGAGTAACAGAAAAATTTGGCCTTGGAATGCGGAATGAAGCAGGGCAAAGACTAATAGAGTTTTGCCAAGAAAATGCACTGGTCATAGCAAACACCCTCTTCCAGCAACACAAGAGAAGACTCTACACATGGACATCACCAGATGGTCAACACTGAAATTAGATTGATTATATTCTTTGCAGCCAAAGATGGAGAAACTCTATACAGTCAACAAAAACAAGACCAGGAGCTGACTGTGGCTCAGATCATGAACTCCTTATTTCCACATTCAGGCTTAAATTGAAGAAAGTAGGGAAAACCGCTAGACCATTCAGGTATGACCTAAATCAAATCCCTTATGATTATACAGTTAAGACCCTGATGCTGGGAGGGATTGGGGGCAGGAGGAGAAGGGGACGACCGAGGATGAGATGGCTGGATGGCATCGATGAACGTGAATCTGAGTGATCTCCGGGAGATGGTGATGAACAGGAAGGCCTGGTGTGCTGTGATTCATGGGGTCGCAAAGAGTTGGACATGACTGAGCGACTGAACTGAACTGAACTGAACTGAACCTTTCCTGCTCTGAAGATTAATGAATTCAATCTAATACCATTAACTGATGGAAGTGAGTCGACCATCTCCTGGCCTCAGAATGTTCATATCTCTAAACTAGGAGAGTCCATGATTTTTCATTTGTAGTTAGAAATATAAAGATATTTATAGATGGCATTGATTTTTATACTGGCAATGATAAGCTGATTAATTTTACTTTTGCTTTACTGAAATTAATAGCAGTAACAATAATACAAATTAATAGCTATAAAAGCTATCTCTTATGCAACAAAAGGCATCCTTAGGCTTTCACATTCATTTCTCGTTTAATCAAAAAATAATGATAAGTGGTATATTCTATTATCCCTATAAGTGGTATATTCTATTATCCCTATATTACAAATGAGGAACCCAACGGAGGAAATTAACTCTCCTCATCTTAAACAAGTTTAAAGGGGTAATTAAGCTGCACTTTGTTAAGCTCTGTAATACCCTCAAGCTCTAAATTTGAGTGCCAAATACCCATTTTTCATGGCAATGTTTCCATTTATCTTTTTCTTTTACAAAATATTTCATACATGTAATTTTATATGTTTATGTACGCTACAGTTTATATATAGGTGTATACATATAAATATATTTTGCTTAATTGATATTTATTGTTATTCAGTTGCTCAGTCATGTCTGACCCTTTGTGACCCCATGGACTTGCAGCACACCAGGCTTCTCCGTCCTTCACTCTCTCCCAGAGCCTGTTCAAACTCATGTCCATTGAGTCGGTGATGCCATCCAACCATCTCATCCTCTGTCATCCCCTTCTCCTCCTGCCTTCAGTCTTTCCCATTATTGAAGAGACAGCTCTGCACACTAGATGGCCAAATTATTGGAGCTTCAGCTTCAGCATCAGTCCTTCCAATAAATATTCAGGGCTGATCTCCTTTAGGATGAACAGGTTGGATATCCTTGCAGGCCAAGGGACTCTCAAGAGTCTTCTCCAACACCACAGTCCAAAAGCAACAGTTCTTCTGCACTCAGTCTTCTTTATGGTCCAACTCTCACATTCATACATGACTACTGGAAAAACCATAGGTTTGACTATATGGATCTTTGCTGGAAAAGTAATCCTCTGCTTTTTCATATGCTGTCTAGATTTGTCATAGCTTTTCTTCCAAGGAGCAAGTTCTTAAATTTCATGGCTGCAGTCACCATCTGAAATGATTTTGGAGCCCAAGAAAATGAAGTCTGTCACTGTTTCCATTGTTTCCCCGTCTATTTGACATGAAGTGATGGGATTGGATGCCATGATCTTAGTTTCTTGAATGGTGAGCTTTAAGCCAGTTTTTTCACTCTCCTCTTTCACTTTCATCAAGAGGCTCTTTAGTTCCTCTTCACTTTGCTTTATACTATATTCATATTACAATAAATTTTGTATTTTGTTAATAGTATAATAAATTTTGAATTTTTTCTCCCATCTTGGTTTTCTCCAATTTCCTATTTCCTTATTGTCTATTTTGGTCTCTAAATTTCATGTAAGAGGTATTCCTTATATTCTTGTTGATCCTCACTTGCTTTGTTTCTGTTTAGAAAGCTCATTGCAGCACTATAAATGTGGATTGAGATATGAGTTTCTCTGAAAATCATATGTCTGAGCTGTTTTATGGTGGCCTTTCTGATATCAGTTTCCTAAATCTTTCTCTGCGCTAATCAGATGCCTCAGAGAGGACCCATCTAGTTTCCTGCCAAGAGGTTATTGATCTAGCCAATAATATTGTGAACATGGGTGGGAGAAGAGGGTTGGTTGTCTCAGAATTTAATACTCAATTACTTTCTTTTATGCACACATAGTTACTGTGAATAGTGCTTTCTATAGTCATGTTCTGGTTTACCCTCTTCGGCCTGGGTAAGGAAGGGGCAGTCCTCTAGCTGCACAGAGTTGAGATGGAGATATTTTTATTGTCAGAGTACCCAGTATTAATACTAAAAGTCAATATCATTACTTGCTCTAATATCTTGTTTTTCTTTTCCTTATATTCCTAAAAACTTTTCCTAATGTTTTTCTTCCAGTTTTGCTGCAGATTGGAATCTTTCTCTTTTTAACCTCATCTTCACTCTAACTTCCAGAGGACCTATTGCTGATAACTTTTGGGGCTTTTGGTGATTTCTGAGTTTTTTCCAGTTTGGTTTTATATACGAAATCAGGGATCTTTTGCCTTTCTGTTTTCAGCTTCTGAATGTTGTTAATTTCTTTCCTTGTCTTTTATGAGAATATGACTTCAATAAAATCCTTTTGTTGATATTATATGAGAACTCAGGAGAAACTCAAAGTTAGTATCAGTGTTTTATCTGTCATTTTTACCAACAAGTATAAAAATTCTTTGTAATTCTGAATAATAAAGCTTCAAAATGGAATATTAATATATATTAACATACATTAGTGTTATTAATATATATGATATTATAATTAATTGGTAATGCTATTTTAATTAATTATATTTTCAGTTTCAGATGTAATTCAATTATCTCCCCAGCCAAATATAGTCTTGCATGGCTCAGTAGGTTAAGAATATATGAAATAGACTGGGAACTGGGAGGCTAACCCCTGCCTGAACAACTGGTAATAACATCTCAATCTGTCAACAAAGCATTTTCCTTGAGAAATATCTGACATGCCCATAAAAGTATCTTGCCTTGATGAGAATGAAATATTTGTTTTGAGACTGGAAAAGTTCCTCCTAGCATTCAAACTGCTATTGCAACTGACTGCATTTCTTGCAGACACGATCTCATGTAGGGTTGAAGAAATTAGAAGACGGATTCTGATCTGGGAAGGAATATTCAATTTTAGGATTGGAAGTAGACTTAAACAGGATTTTGGATTGCAAGGCAGCTGCTATGCAGGCAGAGTCCTACATGGAGAGAAAGCTTTGATGGAGCTAGGACTTTATTTCCTGAAACATAAAAGCATTGCCTTGCAGAACTTCACTAAGAGATCTGGCTTGGATGACCCAGGCAACAGTGGGTGACACTGTGTTTAAAATTCAAAATTCTACTTCTCGCTTGGGACTAATGGCTGACACGTTTACCCAGGAAAATAAATAAATAAATAAAGGGGTATGCTACAGTAGAAAAATGAGATTAGGATGACACACTTGTGCTATCTTTGGAGTAGCAAATTTCCAAAGCCAAGGATGGACGTGGTTTTTAGAAAAGCACTTGACTAAAGCTGACAACTTGAGGAGTAACCATTAGAAAGTTTGGGATACAAAAGTCTTTGGGACTTTTAAAAGCAAGAATATCAGGACAGGGAAGCTGTCTTTTCAAAGAGAGCATCTCTCACAACCGAAGAATTAAGACTTTTCCCTATCTAGAGCCCAAATCCATCCAGCACTGAAATGCAAGAAAGATAGAAGACAAAGGGAAAATAAAAACTTTTAAACATAATAATGACTGATATATCCTCAAGAGACTTGTTAAGAAACTCATCTGAGACCTGATCAAATTTTAGAATTTCTGTGAGCGCAGAGCTAATGCTCTGATAGCTGTAGATATGTGTCTTGTTGACTCTGGAAATTCAGAAATGCTGAGAGTAATGAGTGATTTGCCATCAAAATGATCACCTATTACTGAAGAAGCAACACTCGGTACAGTCCAAACATAGACCTTCTGCATCGAAATTGGCAATATAAGAAGAAACAAGGGTAGGGAGTTCATTTGAACTTACACTGCAATTTAATCTACCTGTAGAAACAAAAGACTTTCTTCATAAAGACCAATTTGAAACATTTTCTAGTTTATTTATTATAATTTGGCATATTGTGTCACCTGGCTTATGTTGGTAGATGAATTTAGGTGATATACTGAGCAATTTTTGAGGTAGAAGAAAGAGAAATGATTTCTGGTCTTTGTATACAATTTTGAATATTATATCTTCAGTTACATTAATTGGAAACAGAATAGCATAGTGTTTATGAGTATATAATCCAACATTAAAACCTGGACTTGAAGCCCAGCTCTAGGGAAGACAAACAGTTCAAAATACCTTTGCCTTAGTTTTCTCACCTGTAAAGTGGTAATAGCAATTGTATTTATCACATGTGGTTCTTGTGAAGGTAAATGGGGATAATAAGGTTGAAAATATGAATTTATTTGTTCACATGCCAGTTTTCCAAAGCTTGTGTGCACAAGAATCACTTTAGAAAATTTAAGGAATTGCAGATGAACCAAACGCTTTTCATGAGGTGGTTTTAAGGCCATACTCATCTGGGTCCTTGTTTTCTGCTCATGAGCACAGTTTCAAAGGGATTTCAGTAGTGCTTTTAATACAGGTAAGAAGCAATGACCTAAGGAGAATCCTCCTCATGTAGGGTTGCCAGATTTTTTAAAAAGCAAAACAAAAACAAAAAATTGGATGCCCAAAATCAGCATTTGTTTTTACTGTAATGCTAATGGCAGTCCACTTACTCAGCTGAACACACCAGACCTTCTTACTCCATTTTCAACTCTTTCCACAAACGGAGGGTAGGATTGCCCAATAAAATATAGGACTCTCAGGTAAATCTGTATTTCACATAAATAAGTATAAGTATGTTCTGTGAAATATTTGAACTTTGACAATACTAAAGCATTACTCACTGTTTAGATCTCTGCCTAACTTTAACATGAGCTGTGCTTGACATAAACTTTTCATCCCTGGCTCTCTTTGACTCTTCAACTTGAGAGCTTCACCTTCTCATGAAATATTGGTACAATAATTGAGTAAATGCATTTTAATAACTTAACACTTCATGGATCTGATATTATTAAAGTTGTCCATAAACTGTAAGCATATGATCACTTAAGGCTTCCCAGGTAGCTCAGCTGGTAAAGAATCCACCTGCAATGCAGGAGGCCCCAGCTTGATTCCTGTGTTGGGAAGTTCCCCTGAAGAAGCAATAGGCCACCCAAAAAAGATGTCCTTTTCATTATAGGAGACTGGAATGCTAAAGTAGGAAGTCAAGAAATACCAGGAGTAACAGAAAAATTTGGCCTTGGAATGCGGAATGAAGCAGGGCAAAGACTAATAGAGTTTTGCCAAGAAAATGCACTGGTCATAGCAAACACCCTCTTCCAGCAACACAAGAGAAGACTCTACACATGGACATCACCAGATGGTCAACACTGAAATTAGATTGATTATATTCTTTGCAGCCAAAGATGGAGAAACTCTATACAGTCAACAAAAACAAGACCAGGAGCTGACTGTGGCTCAGATCATGAACTCCTTATTTCCACATTCAGGCTTAAATTGAAGAAAGTAGGGAAAACCGCTAGACCATTCAGGTATGACCTAAATCAAATCCCTTATGATTATACAGT
>SJYX01010515.1:0-13631 GCA_006410675.1 Oreotragus oreotragus | reverse complement strand
ACTGAAGTGACTTAGCAGCAGCAGCAGTTGGTGTTTTAATTCTAGCCCAATTCTTCTCTCCCGCCAACAAAACCACTAACCTGTGCATAGTTTAGCCATGTGCATACCATTCTCTTTTCCATCTTAGTTTTTCTACTTTCTGCCAAAAATATATCCTTTAAACTTCCTTCTTTGATACATCTTTTGTGGAAAATGCTCTGTTTTGATTTTTCTAAATTTTCTTTGTTTGACCCCATTCTTGAAAGATAGCTTTACTAAATACAAAATTCTAATTAGCAGTTACTGTCTGAATTTTGAAGATATTATTTTGCTGTTTCCTAGCTTCGATTTTTTTGGCATGTTTGACGTCAGATGTGTCACTGATGCCCCTTCTGTTCTTCCTTTTGAGATGCTATTAGCATCTTGGTTTTTGTGTCTCATAAAGTTGTGTTACTGTGTGTCTTGGTGTGGGATTCCCTTTCTGTATCTTGTATGGGATTTTCTGGGCTTTCTAATTCTCAGGTTTGTATCTTTCTACATGCTGAGATAGCCTCTGTCATTAGCTATTTATCTTTTCCTCTAATTTGGAATTCTAGTTAGACATTTATTAGAATTTTTTACCATAACCTCTCTTCATATTTTTCATCTCTCTCTCACTCTCTCTCTCCTTTCTTCTCCTCCTCTTCCTTCTTCTACTGGACTCTAGAAAAATTCTGAATCTATCTTCCAATGTACCAGTTCTCTATTCAGCTTTGTTTCACCTACCGTTTAATCTGTCTAGTTATTATTTAACCCTAGTTTAAGTTCAGACTCATTTTTTATTTATAGAAATTTTATTTGGGCTTCAAAAAAATCTGCTTCATTTTTTTTTAATGTTTCTTCTTTGTCCTCATTTTCATACTTCCCTATACTTTCCTTAAACATATTGCAAATAATTATTTTAGTCTGTGTCTTACAATATCTAAAGTTGTTGTGAATCTGCTTTTCGTATATATGCCCTGAAATAGTTTCTATTTTTCCAAAATATTTCCAAATATTTTGAATTTTCTTGCACTGGGCTTTTAACTTCCCCNCTATACTTTCCTTAAACATATTGCAAATAATTATTTTAGTCTGTGTCTTACAATATCTAAAGTTGTTGTGAATCTGCTTTTCGTATATATGCCCTGAAATAGTTTCTATTTTTCCAAAATATTTCCAAATATTTTGAATTTTCTTGCACTGGGCTTTTAACTTCCCCTAGAACTTTGTTTTGGGGAGTATTTTGATGTCTGAGTTGAAATGAATTCCTCCAGAGACCACTACTTATTCCAGGGACATCCAAAATTAATTCTCCCTTTAGGTTTTTTGGGGACCGTATGAAAGCATGAATGGGACAGCAAAAATATACACAAGTCATATTTATGGAATCTCTGTACATAGTAGAAAAATAGAGACAGACAAGTTTCCTTACCTTTTCTTCTGAAAATCAGGCTTCCTTCTTACTCGCTCTGAAGCTTTAGGATTTAATGTTTATTCAGGGGTCTTGTGTTACATTCTTCACCTTGGGTAGGCCTGAGACTCTGTCTTTTCACTCCTGATCCCCAGGGAGACATCAACCCTGCAAAGCCCAGGGTCTGTAGGTTTCCGTAAACACTCAGGGCTCAATCTGGCTATGCCGTTTCCTTGCATCTAAGACCCTCTTTTTCCTGTCATTTGGGGAAACCTTGTTTCCACTAATTCTTTAATTAAGGATTAATTTCCTTAATTCTTCTCTTGGTGTCAACTCAATGATAGGTTTAAAAGCTTTTTGTTTGATTTATATTTCATCCAACATGTAATTATTTCCATCAGGATATATGGTTTGCCACATAGCTGGAAATAAAGTCCTGGGTTTGAGAATTATAGCTATTTCTGTATTGAGAAAGAGGATTAAACTTGGTCTTAGAAGCAGTCAGGTCTGGGCTTGAAACCAGCTTCAGTATTTCTAATTACCAGTTTCCTCAGCTTTACCAACACCTTCCATTTGTATGTTGAATTTCCATTTCCTAAGTATTTTCACCAGCATCATGTCTCTTGAGAGCTGGGTGATGTTCCCCATTTGGTGAACAGATGAGACCGCTGAGGGCGACCCCACGCTGTGCTAGAGCCAGATCTTCTAACACCCAGAGCATTCTATTTTTGTTCTGTTTTGTGCAGTCCTCGATGAAGTGATTTCAAAGAAGCCAAGGTGGATTTCACCTTGTTGTGTGGGGCAAGTCACTACATGGACTCTGCCTTAAGGAAGTCTGTGAGTCCAAAACTGGCTTCTGCATAAAGTCCTTTGCTGCAAAGACCACAGGAGATGAATTGCCAAATATTTGCTTTCCAAAATTTAAACAGCCATCCTAACTTAAAAAAAAAAAAATCCACATTTCTCATATGAACATCGAACAAATCTTTTTTGAAGTAACAGAGAGAGATATTCTTTGCGTACATCAAATAAATGAAGCTCTTGTCCTGTTTATCAGTTTGCCTAGAGGTGTGAACGATGAACTGAGCTGGCCTTTATTGATGGAAGTTTGTTGTCAGAGAGACAGGGATGTTGGAGAAGGCTGGGAAGCCGCCTCATCATCAACCCAGTCACCTGGGCCTTTGGTCCTACAACTGGCAGATGCTGTGGTCTAGCCTAGCTTAGGACAGAAAGGTAAAGTCCATTTGGTTGGACTGTGTGGCCAGCACTCATCACCAGCTACCCTGGAGGTCAGCATTTGAGCCGAACACCTCAGAGGTAGTAGATCCTCTTAATGCCAGCTAATTTATAGCCTGTGGCTACAACCCAGTCTTCCTCCCATGGTTTTCCTCTCCTCTCATATACCTATCACACTTACGGTGCCTCTGACACCAGAGGTGCAGGGGTTTCCCCATCAAGCTGTTCTCTGCCGGCCGGGTGTCTTACAGTTTCACTCATTTCCAGTATCTCTGCCTGAAGAGTCTCAGATCCCGTGGTAAAGGGTTCATCCCCACCAGACTTCCCCTATTTCAGATGCCCTTCGCAGATCCAGGTTGCCATTTGTACTTCTCATTAATCAGCTGCAGATCTGAGGTTCTCACGACCCCCTCCTCCAGTTTGATTCATTTGCTAGAGCAGCGCACAGAACTCAGGGAAACTCTTCCTGACATTTACCAGTCTATTAAGGGCTATGATAAAGGATGCAGATGAACAGCCAAATAAGAAAGATAATAAGGTGAGGTCTGGGAGGGTCCTGGGCACAGGAAATTCTGTCCGCATGAAGTCAAGGCCACCCTTCTGGTATATGAATATGTTCACCAGCCTGTTTGCTCTCTGAATCTCATACCTTTGGGATTTTTGTGGAGGCTTCATCATGCAGGTCTGATCTATCATGAACTCTGTTTACGGTCCCTCTCCCCTCTCTGGAGAACAGGAGATGAAAATTCTAAGCTTCCCATCATGCCTTGGTCTTTCTGGACCAGCCCTGCTCCAGGAGCCCACCCAGTCACCGCAACAGAGCAAAAGGTGCGCCTCAGACTCTTTACTGGGCTCCCCTGGTGACCCAGTGGTAAAGAACCCGTCTGCCGGTGCTGGAGTACCAGGTTCAATCCCTGGGGTGGGAAGAGCCCCTGGAGAAGGGAATGGCAACCCCCTCCAGTATTCTGGCCTGGAGAATCCCATGGACAGGGGAGCCTGGCGGGCTACAGTTCATGGGGTCGCAGAAGAGTCAGACATGACTTAGCAACTTGAACAATATGCTCTTGTCATTCCTTGGGATTTTCAAGGATTTTAGGAGCTCTGTGCCATGAGCTATATTTCTATTATTTCTCACATTCCCTTCCTAGTCAGGCTGAAAGCCTCAATCAAGGCTGCCAGGGGCACGTTCGAAGGGTGTCCTCCCTGACAAATCACACTTGCAGGTGGTACAACACTTCACAAAAGGCAGATGCTGTTGAGGCCACATCTCGAGAAGACAGCTGAGCAGGATCAGTTGGTGAAACTTCTAGGGTTTCTCCTGAAGACCATACACCCTGGGAAGAGGCCAATCAGATGAGCATGTGTGTGCTGTGTCGCTTCAGTCATGTCTGACTCTTTGCGACCTTATGAACACTAGCCCACCAGGCTCCTCTGTCCACGGGATTTCCCAGGTGAGAATACTGGAGTGGGTTGCCATGCCCTCCTCCAGGGGATCTTCCCAACCCAGGGACTGAATCCAGGTCCGCTGCATTGGCAGGTGCGTTCTTTACCACTAGCACCACCTGAGAAGTCCAATCAGATGAGCACCTTGGGCCAGTTAATGGCTACCTTTAGTTGTTTCTTTTTAGTTGTTTTTCAAGTGTGTATATTACTATTCAAATCTCGCCATCAAATTCATGTTCTGCTAAGGCCATCCGTCGGAGGTAAAATAAAATGATTTTGCATTAAAATGTTATCTTTATCTGAATCCTGCCCGAGCTTTTATCGGCTCCTCTAACAGTGTTATGGAAAAAGGTAATCTCTCCCTTTTGAAGGTTTATTCTCATATTCATGTTTCAGGTCATTGTGGTGTATAATCAAGACTGAAAAAAACAAAAGTTGTCCTGGGGATTTAGACCTTCGGTAGATTAGGAGAGTGTGATATGCAAAACCACATTCCATCTTGGTGCCTGTTCTTACTTAGCTCTCTCTGGGGCGAGGAGTAACATTTATGATTCCTAATAAGAATTTTTCATCAAGCTGTAGGGGTGGATGGGGGAGAGACAAAGTGACTTCTGTCATTTAGAAATCCTTAATCCTCCTCTCCAGTACTTTGGCCACCTCATGCGAAGAGTTGACTCATTGGAAAAGACTTTGATGCTGGGAGGGATTGGGGGCAGGCGGAGAAGGGGACGACAGAGGATGAGATGGCTGGATGGCATCACTGACTCAATGGACGTGAGTCTGAGTGAACTCCGGGAGTTGGGGACGGACAGGGAGGCCTGGCGTGCTGTGATTCATGGGGTCGCAAAGAGTGGGACACGACTGAGCGACTGAACTGAACTGAATCCTCCTCTGCTGAGCGTCTTCCTTTCCCAGGATTGGTACCTCTGGGGCTTGACAAAAGGAGCGCCACCCTCTCCCAAAGTCAGTTTCTTCCCTACCCCTCGAGCTTCCTCTGCACGTTTTGTGCATTGTGTCTGAGTTGATTCTTTTTTTTAAATTTTCCTGAGCAAATTCCTCTTTGGGGATGCAAACTGAGGTTATGCAAGGGAGTCTACAGTCTGCTTTTCTCTGTTTGCACTTCCTGCCTCTGACATTTGCTTTCAGACTAATTACGAGCTTTCCCGTTCTTTCCCATGGCTCATTCTCAAACAAGGCGGTGCGATCCTTTCCATCATGAGCTGGAAATCATCTTCTGGCTCGGGTAGCTGCAGAATCACGCTGCCTGAAACAGCGGGTGGAGGACACGACCTTTCATGGCCATGTATGTCTTTCTTTCTCTAAGGAGCTTGGCCTCTTGCCAGAGTACTTGTTCGAGTGAAGTTATGTTTGTGAAAGGACTAAATCGTCTCTGCCATTTGTATATTCATTCAGTCACCGTGTGTCGCTGACTTCTCCTCCCAGGCAGTGTGCTGGGTTCTAAGGCTTGAACGGTGACCTTGATTGTCACATGCCTACAGGGAGTATAAAACAAATGGGCAGCTAGAAGTGCTATAAGTACAACTGTGCCAAGAAAATATGTGATTTTTTTGCTCTGTTTAGAAATAATTCACAGGGTTTTTTTTTTTGCAAATTAATTTATTTATTTTAATGGGAGGCTAGTTACTTAATTCACAGTTTCTTAAGGACTGCATTAACCTTCACTAGGTAATTTGACCTGAGCCTCCATTTCTCATCCATGTAATGGCCCAATAGCTATGTCATTGTGTTTTTCTGGGGATGCAGAGAAGCCAAGTTATGGAAGCTTCTAGTGCAGACTCTGACGGGGGTGCCTCTCCATGCCTGATGGTGGTCTTGTCCTCCTTCTGACAGAACACTCCTGGTACCTGCTTGAGTACAGTTTCCGCTTTCCTTCTTTTCTCATTCACTGAAATTGCTACTCCACCCTCCATCCTTCAGACTCAGAATTTCATGGCTTCCTTTTGTAGATTTTTTTACATTGTTCCTCAGAAACTAGCCCAGATATCTCGGAGGTGGCTACCAGCCTCTGAAAAGCAGAGGAACCCCTGCTATGAAGGTTCCAGGAGAACTCTGGGGTCATTCTTGTAGGAGGAGGGCAGGGAAGTGTGTGTGTACGTGTGTGTGAGTGTATTTAAAAGAGACACACACACTCTCTGTGAATGTCTGGAGGGTGGGGTGTGATGAGGAAGAATTCAGTGGAGGCCCAGCTCACCTTCCTCCCACACGTTATCCTGACCCGGTGCGGTTGGAGCCTGACTCTAGCCCTTCTCCTCCCCTGGGTGCATCCCTGTCTTCTTCTGTGAAACCTTCTCTGGTTATCAGGTCTTCAGCCATTCATTCAGTACGTGTGTTGCTGGAGCCCCTAGTGAGTGCAGGCTGAGAATCTAGTGGAAGGGGGAGAGATGCTGGATGGTCGCCTGCGTGACAGGAGTGGTGGTGTTATGAAGGCAGATGCAGAAGGCACCCAGAGCCCGTTACCCCTGCTGGTGGAGCTGGGAAAGACCTCTGAGGCAGTGTCACGTAAACCAAGCCTTGCAGGGAGGAGAAGTTTGTTGGGCAGAAAAGGGAGGCTCATCACTGTTTCCTTGGAGCCCCCAAGAGTACACACCATCTGGTCCAGTTTTCATATTATCCTTCCTGTCACTAATTTGTTCATTCACTCATCTCGAGCAGCGGTTTTTGATGTGGGGCATATAATGGCAACAGACACAGATGCCATCTTGGTGGCGTGGTCATGGACCCAACCCGGAACTCACATCCTTTTAGCTTTCTATGCACGTTTGCTTGATTTCCTTTTCCATGTTCTTAGATTCACTGCAGGGATGCAGCATGATTTTGAGGAAGAGCATAAATAGAAGAAGCAGATGGAGGGCAAAGAGATGAGATTTTAACTTAGGGCTTAAGGATTGCTGGACTCTTCATCCAGTGTGCCCTGGACCCTCTATCATTGGTGCTTTCAGTGGCTCTGTGGACACCTGTTGGCTTATCCATTTTAGAGGTGACAAGCCTGAGCTTCGGAAGTTAAGCACCTCACCCCAGGTCACATAGGTGGGAGGTTGGTGGCGGGGAGTCAGTGTGCCTGCCTGGATCTACCCAGCTGCTCAAGAGCGTTCCCACCTGTGCTCCATCCCCATGCCACCCTTGCCTTGCTGTAGGGTCTCAATTCATTTGACATCTCTAATGTTGCAGCCACTGGGTCTTCTTGGCTACCTGGTCCCCTCCAGTGGGTGAAAATGGTTCTTTCCATTCCTCTAGATCAGGTGGTCGAATGGTTTTGGCTTCAAGAGCCTCAAACTCCGCCTGCCTTCCCCAAGGTGCTTAGGACCCATCCAGTCTCCTTGGTCTCAGCAGATGGCTTTCAGCTCCTCACCAGCAGAGCAATTCTTATTAACTCTTATGACTGATGGTACTGGCGTAAGTAATTCTACTGGAGGCTGTTGGGCATTCTGACTGTTCCTGGAATCACAGGCAACTTTACTGCATGGATGAATACTTTTAATCCTGCCTCCCCAATACCCTTGGGTTATATCAATTGTAATGAAAGAAATTTTTATTACAATTTCTTTGTAACTATATCAAGAGGTATCATTGGTGTGATATTTAGAAAATTTCCCAGATTTTGAGAATTCTCTTCATTCCAGCAAAGATAGACACGTCCCCTACATCATAGTGAAACAATTTCTTTACTTCTGGATTAGAAAGGAGAGATTTTAAAAAAATCATTATGGTACTGAGTCTGTTCTATAATTTTTATCAAAACTTCCCTTTGAAATTATGATTCTGGTTCTATACCTACATCAGAGGCTAATGATCTTCTGTCAGTCATTTCACTAGGAATAAATAACTGTCTTTCCTGTTCAGTTGAATGGTTTAGGCAATAGATGCCCTGTGGACCCACAGTCTCTCTAAGATTTGTAGCAATCTTCTCTCATCCTTTTTTTGAAAGTGGAATCTCTTATAAACTTAGAATGTTAATAAATGTAGCTTGTCACATAAAGAAGACAGAACGAGCATCTTAGCTAGAATGAACTATGAATTAAGAAACTATGAATGAGAAACTAGTCCTTTTAAAAAATTTGGGGCCAAAGGGATGTAGAAGTAGGTGTCAACACGGTGAAACCCGGAATCATAGGAGACAAGCTACATGACGGGTCATGTACCGTTAGAATGGCCTCCTGGCTGTCTGACCCTCTCATCAGAGAGCTTCAGGCATCTCCCGAGTAGAGTGGGAACAGTATCTATGCTGGCTCCTCTCACTGGGTCTGTAAATTTGTTCATTTTACCAGCTGAGATCGTTTTACATCTGCTGAAAGCTGCAGGGGCTACAAAATGCTAAGAGGCTAGGAACCCAGCTCCAGAAATCTCTGTAAGCAAGCATGCAGTTATATAACTGAGGAGCTGCAGATTGCAAGAGCAGAGCTTAGGAAGGCTTTTCTTTGAGGATGAAACGTTCTAGAACCAGGCAGAACTCAACAGCAGCTGCAGAGCTGGCAGAGTTAGGAGAGCAGTCACTCAGCACCGAGCTAAGCCTGTTACAACTCCTTGTGACCTCATCCTCAGGATGGCTTTGTGAATTGAGTGCTACTAAGCCCATTGTACAGATGAGGAAACTGAGGCCCCCGGCGATGAGCTCATACGAGAGAAGGTGGCAGAGCTGAGTCCTGAAAGGTCTGCTTTCCTCAACAGCACACAGTACTCCCTCCTGTTGAACTGAGTATTCAATCCCTGCATCTCCTGTGTCACTTAATTTGTTGGTTGCTATTGATTTAAGCAACACCAGCTCTAAAGCTTTTCAAGTGCTTCTTTGCTCTAGTGTAGAGAGAAGGGATAAATTGATGGCTATCACACTTAGCACAGACTTAGGGGGTCATTTAGACAGTGGACCACTAGCACTGAAAGCAGAATTTAAGTGATCTCAAGTTGGCAGCCCACTAACCCAACCCTGTTAGTACACAGGTGACTTTCATGTGGTCTGTAGTGTATCCATTTTTGATGAGTTGTTCACACTTAAATGGAGACATTTCTCATAAACAGGGTTTCCCTCTTCTGCTAGAAGGTCAAAACTTCTGGGAACACTGAGCCCGTGTGGCAGACACCAGCTTGAGCAGAGGGAAGGGCTGCACCTTGAAATAAGCGGATGTTCCTGTTGAGGGAGGGGCTACATCTTGAAATAAGCGGATGTTCCTGTTTTCCCCAGTCCTCACCACTCTCAATGTCTCCCAATGGCGAGGCCAGGTATTAGTTGCCATTTATCATCACAAATGAACCACTGAATTTTTTTTCTGAAAGTATCTCTTGGATCTGAGTGTCTAGCAATAGAGGAGTAATAGAAGACAGACCAAGAGGACTTTCTGTTGCAAAAATGGTGACTCAACATCCAACTGCTTAACTCATGCTCCCTGTCTACCTGGCTCCCCCGGGCACGATGTGGTAGCCCCTTGTGGATCAGCCTGTTATTTCACAGAGAAAACTGAGGCCCAGAGTGGGAAAGAGACTTGCCTAGGATCATGCATTCAGTTAATGGCAGAGCCAGAATGGGAACCTGTACCCCATGCTCCCAACAGCACCCCACTGCTTGTTAGGAGTCTGCAGGGGCTGACCAGGCATGCATGTTCTGCATCCTTGGTTTTGGATGGTCTTGTGGAGAGGTACTGGCAAAGTCCTCAAAACACCCTTCAACATTAAAATTTATTCAGAGACTTCCCTGATGGTCCAGTGGTTAAGAATCCACTTGCCAATGCAGGGGACATGGGTTCGATCCCTGGTCCAGGAAGATCCCACATGCTACAGAGCAGCTAAGCCCGTGAGCCACAACTACTGAAGCCCCCGCATCCTAGAGCCTGTGCTCCACAAGAGAAGCCACCTCAGTGAGAAGCCAGAGTGTTGCAACCAGAGAGTGGCCCCCGCTCACCGCAGCTAGAGAAAGCCCACAAGCAGAATGAAGACACAGTCCAGCCAAAAATAAACACATTAATTAAAAAAAAATTTTTATTCCACTAGCCAGTATCGCCTTTCTTCCTCTTGGAGAAGAAAATACTTACTCTTTGAGCATCACATGAAAAATTTGTACCAATTACCTCATTAGAGCACAATTCCATTTGTGGTGTCAGGTATAATCAGTTTGGGGAAATTCATTATAATTAGAGTAAAAAAATACAACCTCAAAAGCTGAGTCTGTCCCCCTGATTCTTACCTTATTTGTGTTTTTGTTTGTTTGTTTGTTTTTTACCTTATTTGTTTTTAAAGCCTTTTCTTTGGTGCCGGTTTTCTCCTTTATTGCAGTCGTTGGGGTCCAAACCTTTTTCACTTGGTTTAAAGTCAGCTGGGGAGGAAAAGGCAAAATGACTTTATTTCACCCAAGTGTGTGTGTGTTAGTAGCTCAGTCCACTCTCTGCCACCCCCCTGGACTGTAGTCCGCCAAGCTCCTCTGTCCATGGGATTCTCCAGGCAAGGATACTGGAGTGGGTTGCCACCTAAGCTGACTCAGTAAACTGTAAACCTATGACAGTTCATCTGTGTAGTCAGAGATGAGTCAGTAACTCCCTTTCAGAATCACCAGGCAGGCAGATAGCCCTGTTCAGGCCACATGCCTAGCATCCCCACCTGGACCAGCAAGTTGTATGGTGAGGTTTTGCTTATCGACTCTCATCAATGACAGCCAAGTGAGCCCCCAAAGTGCCAGAAACAGGTGGGGAAGCCGCCTTCCTTCATCTGCTTCCTCGTTTAGAGGCTTCAAGAGTATTTCTACTTCTCACAGCCAGTGCAACAGAGAAATATTTACAATCAGCTCCTTCCTGCCAAGAAAACCGGCTACCGACTTTGAAAACAAGGGCATATGCTCTTCCCTTGATCCATGTGAGTGCTTGTGTGTGTGTGTTCTAAACTCTGGAGGGCAAGTAAACACGTTCTGAGCCCCCAGGAGAGGTCGACTCTCAGCTTTCTCTCATACCATCGTTGTAATTGTATTTCTCTTGCTAATAATGTTAACAGAATATGAAGGCATTTATCATACTTTATCATCTCCATCTTCCAAAATGTCCGGTGCTCTGCTGCCTCTCTGAATGCTCAGTTTTATCTCCTAATCATGCTGGAAGTAGGGACCACGTTTCAGGGGGAATGCAGACCCTTGGAACAAATGTCATCTCCCTGCTCCTCACTAGCATACCAGCTTCTGGGTCCCTTCAGTGTCTCACATGCCCGTTTCTTTGAGAAGAGAAGAGGGTGTTGTTTGGCTCGGGTTGGAAAGCATTTCTTTAAAAACCTTTCTGCTTTCTTTATCTCCCAGTTGAACTTGAATCGAAGCTTTGAGAAGTCCCAGGATCTCAGAGCTGAAAGGCTCACGGGAGCATCTTGGACCCAAACTGCCAGCCTCAAAGGAGGAGGGGGCAGAAAACTGCGGGATCCTATGAGTTCAGTATAGTTTGATAGAGCCTAATTCTCATGAAGTTGGTATTTGGGAAAACAGGAGTTTGGGCACAGCACCTGAGCTGCCCATGGCTGGGCTGGAAGGAGATGCCTCAGAAGCCCTTTGTCAAAGGACCACATGCTGGTTCAATAACTGTAGGAATATCAGTGAGAGAGTGACAAGCATAAGGTTTAACGTGGAATCAGAGTCTGTTGTGTCAGCTAGACAAGTAAGGACACACCATGCTGCTTTAGCCATGCTGCCCCGAGGACCAGGGATGTGCCGAAGGAGACCAGCTGCTGTAGGGTGCCTACAGCATCTAGGCTGTGAACTCAGCCTTTAAAATTCCTTTGAACCCCTCTTTCTTTTCCAAGAGGATTTCCCTTGTGGCTCAGCTGAGAAAGGATCTGCCTGCAATTCAGGACACCTGGGTTTGATCCCTGGGTTGGGAGATCCGCTGGAGAAAGGAAAGGCTACGTACTCCAGTATTCTGGCCTAGAGGATCCCATGGACTATATAGTCCATGGGGTCGCAAAGAGTCGGATATGACTGAGCAGTCACTTCACTTCTTTTCCAAGAAGCAGATAACTCTCCATTTCGGAAGACTTGCAGCATGGGCCCCACTGTGAGAGCGAGGATGTGCTTTGCTTGCTCTCCTTTGAGCCACAGCCCCCACTGTCAGAGCTGGCCAGATCTGAGTTTCTGGAGTCAGAGAGGTGACCCGGTGGAGGTCAAGGGTCTGGCCTTGGACCACGTGCCCTAGGACTTGGCCTTGGTGGGTTTTTAGCAGCCCCTTCTCTTGTCCATCTTGTGAATCTTCCCAGAGGCTGTTGAGTCTGGACTCATCTATCTTAAAGTCTCCAAACCATTGTTTATGGGGACACATACAAATTTCTGCTCAACATCCACCCTATATTCCCTGACCTTGTTTTTAATATTGACAACTTGGCAACACCCAGGACTGTCTCTCTTTCGATTCAAATCTTGAAAACTTCCATCCATAACCCTGCAAAGCCTCAGGGCAGATCTTTTATGCTCACCACATTCAATGTACAGTCGTCCCTCAGTATCCTTCAGGGAATTGGTTCCAGCGCCTCTGTGGACACTGAAATCCATGGATGCTCAAGATCCTTATATAAATGGAGTGGCAGTAGTTAGGTGGGTAGACTGCTAGGCTGTCAGATTTGAACAGTCTGTCACTCCTCCCTTAAGAGCTCAGAAGGAGGCCAGTCCCCACCAGAGCCAAGGGCCCAGCCTCTTCTGCCNATGGATGCTCAAGATCCTTATATAAATGGAGTGGCAGTAGTTAGGTGGGTAGACTGCTAGGCTGTCAGATTTGAACAAAGTCTGTCACTCCTCCCTTAAGAGCTCAGAAGGAGGCCAGTCCCCACCAGAGCCAAGGGCCCAGCCTCTTCTGCCTACTCTGATCCCTCAGGGCAGAGTGTGAATGGAGAAAAGGAACAGAGCAAAACGGATGAGGATGGGGAATTAAGAGCCCATTGCACCTGCCAGGATGGTGGCCAAATTGGGCCACTTGGTAAGACACTATAAACCATTTATTAACCCTTCATCATAGCAAACAATTTAGAACTGGCCTGGGCAATGCAGTTTTGCACAGAGTTTTACTTTAAACAGAATATTCAGTGTATATTGGCACTGCTTTACTGTTTGAGTACACATCATTATTCAAAAATATTTAAGCGCTTCATGTTTATTCCTGAGATAAACCTGGCTTAATATTGGTTTATTAATAAAAAACAAAACCAAGCAATCCTCTGTTACCTTGTTCAGTTTGATTGTTGAAAAAGTTCTGCTTTGGAATAAGCTTGTGTTCATACTTGGGGAACCCTATTTAAGAAGACACGTTATTATCAGAGATAATTCATTAAAACGGCAGGTTATTCATCTTCATGCACTATAACAATGATTGTAATGAACTCACAACTTGGAGTCCTGCCTTTTCACTAACATTGTGTGTAGTGCTGCATTTGCTGTTCAGTTGCTCAGTCACTTCCGACTCTTTGCGACCCCCATGGGCTGCAGCCCAGCAGGCTTCCCTGTCTTACACCGTGTTCCAGGATTTGCTCAAATTCATGTCCATTGAGTCGGTGATGCTATCCAGCCATCTCATCCTCT
>SJYX01010514.1:169657-212559 GCA_006410675.1 Oreotragus oreotragus | reverse complement strand
GGAGACCCGGGTTCAATCCCTGGGTTGGGAAGATCCCCTGGAGAAGGGAATGGCAACCCACTCCATTACTCTTGCCTGGAAAATACCATGGACTGAGGAGCCTGGTGGGCCACAGTCCACGAGGTCTCAAAGAGTCGGACATGACTGAGCGACTTCACTTTCTTTCACTTTTTTCTAATTGTGGGAAACTTTCTAATAATTTTCTATCCTATTTCATTTTGCAAAATACTGTCTCTACCCACAACATTGACTTTACAATCCACAAATGGGTCGAATCGAAAAATACTTTCTACAGGATGAAAGAGAAGGAAGTTTCTTCAAAAAGCAAGAGCTAGGTTCTAGGCCCAAAAGAAAGGATATTCCCAAGCGATTTAAAAAACAATCCCCCTCCTCATCTACAGCGCCAGCACCGCAAGCTGGGCCTGGGAACATGCATTCTTCTAGCTTGACTGTTCCCACTGGTTAAAACCATGCCCCTGTCCAGGCTAATGCCCAGGAAGTTCCAGTGACGTCTGGAGCTCCCTGGGGGCGGGAGCCCGGTGCGAGGAGAGGCAGGGGGATGGCCCAGGGAGGCGGGCAGCTTCTGGGCCGGCTGGGGGCCCAGCTCTATGGTTTCCCCGCTTCTCCCGCAGCCGAGAAGGACCTGGACGAGGCTTACCTGAAGCGCCGGCACCTGGCGGAGGTGCCCCGCGGGACGCTGCCCCTGCACGCGCTGCGGCGACCCGGCACGGGGGGCGGCTACCGCATGGATGCCTGGGGCGGCCCCGAGGAGCTGGGCCTGGCCCCCGCGCCCCACCCTCGGCGTGTCATGTCCCAGGAGCACCTGCTGGGCGACGGGGGCCGGTCGCGCTACGAGTTCACGCTGCCGCGCGCGCGCCTCGTGTCCCAGGAGCATCTGCTCCTGTCGTCGCCCGAGGCCCTGCGCCAGAGCCGCGAGCGCCTCCTGTCGCCCCCGCGCAGCCCCGCGCTGCCCCCCGAGCCCGCGGCGCGCGCCAGCCTGGCCGCCTCCCACTCCAACCTGTTGCTGGGGCCCGGGGGCCCCCCCACGCCGCTGCACGGCCTGCCGCCGCCGCCCGGCCTGCACGCGCACCACCACCACGCCCTGCACGGCTCGCCGCAGCCCGCCTGGATGTCAGACGCCGGCGGGGGCGGGGGCACGCTGGCCCGCAGGCCGCCCTTCCAGCGCCAGGGCACGCTGGAGCAGCTGCAGTTCATCCCCGGCCATCACCTGCCCCAACACCTCCGCACGGCCAGCAAGAACGAGGTGACTGTCTGAGCGTCCGAGGCCGGGCCGGGGGCTGGGGCGCTGCGGCCTGGGGCCCCCATCCCAGCCTGCATCCCCTGCCACACCCGGCTGGGGGGCCTGGAATCCAGACCTGCAGGGGCCAGGAGGGCTACCTCCAAGGACATGGTTTTGGACGAAATCCTCACGAGAGAAAAAGTTTCCTTCTGCAATGTCATGGCAGATAAGATCCTACTCCTGTCACAGTCTGAAGCAGGGCCTCCTTCCCATGACGTCATCACAGAGGAAGAGGCCTGTATGTGAGGTCATCAGTAGCAAAAAATACCTGTGTTCAACACAGGGACAAACCCTGCTTCCCATGAGGTCATCGAAGAGGAACAGGCCCACTACAGTCATCGCTGGAGGCCCTGTCTGTGTTCCACAGTGTCATCACAAAGACCTCCCTCCAGTGATGTCGTAAGAGGAGCAATGCCTTGTCCCATGACATCATCCCGAGAGACAAGGAGCCCTCCTGTGACGTCACTACACAGATAAGTCTCACCCTCTGATACTGTCTCTGGCACCAAAAGGCCTCTGTGGACCTCATCGTCGCCAGGAAAATATTTTTTTCCAAAGAAGATGCCTCTGTCTATGAAGCCGTGCCTGCGGACAAAGCCATCTTCCCGGGACGCGCCACAGGGAAAAGCGCCTCGCATCCTCACGAGACACAAGGCCTCTTTTCTAGGACGTCGCCACGGGGGCTCTGCTTCCTTCCTGTGACACCATCGCCAGAGGAGCTGGCTTGCCCTGTGATGTCATCCCCGCAGCCCGCTCAGGACCTCTCAGGGTGAGGCCCTTCTGCGCCACAGCACCAGACTCTGCCTGCGCAGAGATTATGTCCCCATGAGACACGTCCATAGCGATTGCCCAGCATCCACAAGATTAACCTGGGGGCCACCAAGGAAGGGACCGGTCCTGAGATGCTACCCCGGGTGTCATTGCTGGGGCGGTTGCCCTGTGGGGAAGCTTCAGCCAGAGATGACAGCCCACCCCTAGGGCCCCAGAGCTGTGACATCAGCACCGGAGACACTGCCTGCTCTGGAAGGCCATTCCTTGTGATGGTGTCACCAGAGTTTCTGCCTTGTCCCACCATGACTTAGCTTGGTTGCTCTCTCCCCTGACCCCAGGGACAAGCCCTGTGCGATCTCCACCAGACCATCCCCTCAAGCGAGGCTGGGCCAGGGGTCCTCCCCCCGTGCAGGGATGTCACCTCCTGGTGACTCCCGGAGGACAGCACACACTCCCAGACTGGCTTCTGCTCCCAAGGAGGCCGATCCACTGCTCCTGGAGTCCTGGGGACTCTTAGGCAGCCCCACGTCTCTCTGCCACAGCTACAGACATCATCAACTCTGCAAAGTCCTGGCCTCCTGTTGGGGTGGGAAGTGGGGTGTGCCTGCTATTGACATCATCGCCATAAGACTTCCACCACTCATGGCCGCGTTGCACCTGGGGTCCCGTGGTAAGCATGCCTGATGATGACGTCATGTCCCAGGGTTCCCTGTGATCTAGGGCATGTTCATCTCCCAGGATCCACCACAGCTAGGGTCTCGTTCTCATCCAGGATTCGTCATAACTATAGTGTCACCTTCTAAGGTAGCCGAGAGCCAGTGGTGTCACCATATTCCATGGTTCTCCACCAACACGGTATCATCATCTCCCAGGATTCACCACAGCTGATGATGTCATCATCCCCCAGAGCCCACCATGGCCAGTGATGTCATCACCTTCCAGAAGCCAGTATGGCCTATGGTGACATCATCTACCAGGATCCACTAGGGCTGGTGAGGCCCCAGTTTCCCACAGACCCCCACAACTGTGCTGTCGTCACCTCCCAGGATCCGATTCAGCCACGATGCCACCAGGCCCCCGCACCCATGAGAGTCGATGGTGTCCCGGGACCCGAGACATCCAACATCATCATCTCCCGGAATCCACTTCAGCCTTGGTACCGTCATCAACTGAGATACACCATAACTAGGACATCATCAGCTCCCAGGATCCCGCACACCCAATTATGTCATTTATCAGGATCCATCTCAACCATGTATCATCACCTTCCAAGATCCATCCCCTTGGGAGCCAAGTACTATGACAGCTATATTTCAATTGTCTTGTGGGGTCACCTACAGTCGTTCCCTTTAGAGGAACCAGCACAATACATATTCTTTCCCCCTTCCCTCAAAAAGAGCGTGGGGCAGGGCTCCCTCTGATGACATCATCCTACTCCAGCCCTTCTTGGTGATGTGACCACCTTGCTCCTGACTCAGGCTGATGCCTGCCTCGACCCGACCAGAGACTTGGCCTTGGCCAGTGGCCCCTCAACCCTGGGTGAGGGCACCAGTCCCTCCGGATAACTGCCCTTCACCCAACAATCTGACCGGTGACAGGGTCAACACAGAGACCTCTTACCATACCCAGAGGGGGGCCTTCCAGTCCTTGGGTGATGTCACAGTGCCAGTCCCATCCCTGGCACCAGAGCCACACCCCATTGGCCGCACACCATTGTCTTGGGCCAAACTCTCCTGGGAGAAGCCCAGGGCTGGGCCAATAGCTGCCAACCTCCCCGGGGCCTTCAGTGGTGTCTGCTGCTGCCTGGTCCCGAGAGGGCACATCTGGAGCGCGGCGGCCACCGGCCCTGCCACCCGTGGGGCAGGGTGTGCTCTGCATCTCCCCAGGATGGCAGAGGAGCACCTCTCTCCCCTTGCCCCCTCACCCTCTGGGGAGTCCCCAACACCCAACGCACAATTTGCCCAAATTCTCTTTGTACATAGCCATGTTGGGGGGCGGCCATTCCCCCACTCTTAAAGGGCTACACGCCCCCTCTCCCAGCCCGAGGGCCAGGTCGGGGGGCCTCTTCCCCCTCCTCTGGGCCGCCCCCCTTCCTCTCCTCTCCCCACAAATAACAGCACCTCAGCTCATCCCTTCTTGTCGGGAGCCTGGGGCAGAAACTTGGCCCTCGACTGCCACCATGGTCCCCTGGAGGAGGAAGCGGCAACGCCCTCCAGTACTCCTGCCTGGGAAGCCCCATGGACAGAGCAGCCTGGAGGGCAACACTCATGGGGTCTAAAGAGTCGGATGCGCCTGAGCAACTGAGCACGCACGGCACAGCTCCCGCTGCACTGAGGACACTGAGGGGCCAGCCCCAGGCCACCAGGGCCCCAGCGCCAGTTTTTCAGCCCCCTGCTTGCAGCTGCTCTGCTGGGCTCCTCCAGTCCCTGCAAGGGCCTCAACATGCCCAGGGTCCCTAGGGCAGACTGTGACTTCCCCCAAAAGGAGCCAGCTTGAGCACCTGCCCCCCCAGAGCCCCTCCCCTCCACTCACCAGCCCCAAGGAGCGCTCAGCCTTCTCCAGCCCCCACGTCTGCAGGGTTTGGGGCCTCTCATCTTTTCTACGCCCCCTCCCCTTCCACTCGCTCTTTCCTGGCCTGGATTCCAGGCATCTCACCAGCCCCACTCCCCCGCCCCCGGCCACCCACCACACATCACTCACTCAACACAGGCTGCCCGACCCTGGGGCCTTGACCTCTTATCTCAAATAAGCCATAGTGGGGAGAGGTCTCGAGGTGGGTGAGGAAGTGGGCATGTCCTGCCAGACCCCCTTGATGCTTCCAGAGCTGAGACCTCACCATCTGAGTCTCCCCCCTGCCCTGCCGCCTTGTACATCATACAGGCTTGTGCGCGCACGTGTGCGCACACACACACAACCATTCCAGTGAGGGGGCAGTGGAAGGCAGTATGGAGAGAAGACGATCCATTCTGGACCAGAAGACCTTCCGAAGCTCTGCCTGCTTCCTTACCCCTCCCCACCCTGCTCCTCCACCCAACACCGGACTCACCCCAGCTCCTTAGTGAAGACAGCCAGCCAAGCTGCACTGGGTATTTTTTTTTTTTAATAAACACGTTTTCCTGACCCCTGGCCTCAGGTTTACTGTGGGGAAAGGATGGGCGTCTGCAGGTCACTGGGGAATCCTCGCTGTGGCCGAGGCAGGGTGAGCATCTGCGTGCCTTTGCCTTTGGTGAGGAGTCAGGTTGCCTGCTAGGTGCTTTTAAATCCTTCATTTCTTCCTACGTGTCTCGACTCTGAGCATTTAAGCATTTGTTTGCAGGTTCTATTTGTTTGCACCTCCTTACATCAATTTTTTTGACAATATCATTAAAGTGTGTGGGGGGAGGAGGGCTGTGTTAGTTTTCTTAGGCTGTGGTAACAGTAGTACCGCACTCAGGGCAGCTTAAACAAGTGCATTCTCTCCCGGAGCTGCTGGAGGCCGCAGGTCTGAGGGGGAGGTGTCGGCAGGGCTGGCTCCTCCTGAGGCTGGGTGGGAGGACCTGTCTGTGCCCTTCCCTGCCCCAGCTTCTGGGGGCTTGCGGGCAATGCTGGCACGCAACATCTTCCCTCTGTACGCCCGACTCCTTGGCAAAATGTCCCGTTTCATAAGGACACCAGTCATGACAGATTAGGGCTCACCCCAATGATTTTCCCTGCAAAGACCCTATTTCCAAACAAGGTCATATTCACAGGTCCTGGAGGTTAGGACCTAAAACTTTTTTTTTTGGTGGGAGGAGGGGACAAAATTCAACCCATAACAGGACGTGTGACAGAATACAGTCTAAGTGTCAGTTTTTATGGTAACCAAGAAGCATTTTCCCCACCTCTCTTTTCCCGCCCAGTGCATTAACATATATGCATAGTGAAGACAGAACTGTCCCCTCCCTCTGTCTCAGGAGGTGCCCCAAAGGCAGGGTTTTATGAACTTTAGGTCAGCCTACCCCAGGAGCATCTAAATGCTTGTTTACCAACTGCCCGCTCTCATTACATCAAAAGCATGAGTTTGCTGGTCTCTCTGAGTCGTGTGTGCAGGGCATTCCAGTATCAGTTTTATCACTAAGAAAACCCCTTCCTCTCTAGTGCATTTAAGTGTTTGCATCTCAAATATCAGATTTTATTCTGTATCAGTCAGGGTACTCTAGAGAAACAGAACGTGTGCGTCTGTGTGTCCATTTCCGTCAAGGAACTGGCCTGTGTGAGCGCGCCTGCGCAGTCGCTTTAGCTGTGTTCAACTCTTTGTGACCCCAAGGACTATAGCCCATCAGGCTCCTCTGTCCATGGGATTCTCCAGGCAAGAATACTGGAGTGAGTTGCCATGCCCTCTTCCACAGGATCTTCCCTGACCCAGTGATCGAAACTGTGTGTCCTGCATCTCCTGTTGGGGCTGGAAAATTCAGTCTGTAAGGTACTTCAGAAACTCAGGCAGGTTTTCTAGGCTGCAGTCTTGAGTACAGGATTCATTCTTTTCCAGGAAACCTCAGTTTTTTGCTCTAAGGCTTTCGACTGATTGCATGTGGCCCACCGTATGATCTAGGATAACCTCCATTACTCAAAGTTAGCTGACTGTAGGTGTCTACAGAATACCTTCACAGCAATACCAGGGCTGTGTTTGAACCAACAACCAGGCACTGTCACCTGGCCAAGCTGACACATGAAACCTAACCATCCTTGCAGGGAAGGGCTAGCTGGGAGACAGAGTGTGATGTGCAGTTGAGAAAGACTCCTCCCTTCCGTTGACATGTTCACCACCGGCTAGATTTCACCTGCTTGGGTCCATTTGTTTGACTCTAGATTAATGGGAGGGGAAGGGAGTAACGCCTTCAAACACTGATGTTGGGTCACTGGTAAAAGGCCCCCATCTAGTCCATGTAAGGGCTGTTCGTCCATCTATTCTTTGTGTTGGGGGCTTTGTCTGTAGGTAATTGGAGGGTGGGGTGGAAGGAGAGGCAGGGTGGTGATGCACGGCATCCAAGTATGGGATCACTGAGCACTCAGAGGGTCTCCTCCTGGGCACAGACTAGGAGAGTACTTCCCTGTCTCCCAGACGTTATTAGACATGCCAGGTATAAACAAACCTTGTTGCTTTAGCACCTGGGGCTGCTGTTACTGAGACACTGCAGCCTGTTCTGCTGATGCACCTTGCCTGTGGAGAAGGGGACTGGATGGCTGGGGGCTATTTGCTGTACTCTCTTGCATTTGTGTCTTACCTGCCTCCTGAGAAATCTGTATGCGGGTCAAAAAGCAACAGTTAGAACTCGACATGGAACAACTGACTGGTTCCAAATTGGAAAGGAGTACGTCAAGGTTGTATATTGTCACCCTGCTTATTTAACTTATATGCAGAGAGCATCAGGCGAAAGGCCAGGCTGGATGAAGCACAAGCCAGAATCAAGGTGGTCAGGAGAAACATCAATATCCTCAGATACACAGATGACGCCACCCTTATGGCTAAACGTGAAGAGGAACTGAAGAGCCTCTTGATGAAAGCAAAAGAGAAGGGTGAAAAAGCTGGCTTAAAACTCAACATTCAGAAAATTAAGATCATGGGATCCGGTCCCATCACTTCAAGGCAAATAGATGGAAACAGTGACAGATTTTCTCTTCTTGGGCTCCAAAATCACTGCAGATGGTGACTGCAGCCATGAAACTAAAAGACGCTTGCTCCTTGGAAGAAAAGCTATGACCAACCTAGACAGCACATTAAAAAGCAGAGACATTACTTTGCCAACAAAGGTCTGTCTAGTCAAAGCTATGGTTTTTCCAGTAGTTATGTATGGATGTGAGAGTTGGGACTGTGAAGAAAGCTGAGCACTGAAGAATTGATGCTTCTGAACTGTGGTGTTGGAGAAGACTCTTGAGTGTCCTTTGGAGTGCAAGGAGATCCAACCAGTCCATCCTAAAGGAAAGCAGTCCTGGGTGTTCATTGGAAGGACTGATGCTGAGCTGAAACTCCAATACTTTGGCCACCTGATACGAAGAACTGACCCACTGGAAAAGACCCTGATGCTGGGAAAGACTGAAGGCAAGAGAAGGAGGTGGCAGAGGATGAGATGGTTGGATGACTTCACTGACTCCANATACAGTCAAAGCTATGGTTTTTCCAGTAGTCATGTATGGATGTGAGAGCTGGATCATAAGGAAAGCTGAGCACTGAAAATTGATGCTTTTGAACTGTGGTGTTGGAGAAGACTCTTGAGAATCCCTTGGATTGCAAGGAGATCAAAGCAGTCAATCCTAAAGGAAATCAGTCCTGAATATTCATTGGAAGGACTGATGCTGAAACTGAAGCTCCAATACTCTGACCACCTGATATGAAGAACTGACTCATTGGAAAAGACCCTGATGCTGGGAAAGATTGAAGAGAGGAGAAGGGGACAACAGAGGATGAGATGGTTGGATGGCATCACTGACTAGATGGGTATGAGTTTGAGTAAGCTCTGGGAGTTGGTGATGGACAGGGAAGCCTTGCATGCTGCCATCCATGGTGTCACAAAGAGTTGGATGTAACTGAGCAACTGAACTGAACTGATGCTGTTAGAGTGCTGCACTCATTATGCCTGCAATTTGGAAAACTCAGCAGTGGTCACAGGACTGGAAAATGTCAGTTTTCATTCCAGTCCCAAAGAAAGGAAATACCAAAGAATGTTCAAGTTACCGTACAGTTACATTCATTTCACATGCTAGCAAGATTATGCTCAAAATCTTCAATCCTTTAGCAATATGTGAACTGGTAACTTCCACATGTACAAGCTAGATTTTGAAAAGGCAGAGATCAAATTTCCATCATAAGCTGGATCATAGCAAAAGTAAGGGCATTCCCAAAATACATCTGCTTCAGCTTCATTGACTACGCTGATTATTATGTAGTGCCCATCTTTGTCTCCTATAACGTTCCTTATTTTGAAGTTTGTTTGTTCTGATATGAGTAATGCTCCTCTAACTTTTTTTTTTCTTTTTTTTTGTATTTATTTATTTTTTTACACGAACTCCCAAACATGAACCCCCCTCCCTAACTTTTTTTTTTTAATTTCTATTTGCATGGAATACTTTTTTCTGTTCCCTCACTTTCAGTCTGTATGTGTCCCTAGATCTGAAGTGCATCTGTTGTAGACAACATGCATATGGGCCTCATTTTTCTATCTATTCAGCCAGTCAGTCCATGTTTTGTTTTGTTTTTTCTTTTTTTGGTTGGAGCATTATTTATATGCCTGTTGCCATTTTCTTAATTATTTTGGATTTTTTGAATGGCTTTTTCCTTCCTTTCCTCTTTTCTTCTCATCTTCTGTGATTTGATATCTATCTTTAGTGGAGGTTTCGGATGATTTTTTCTCTTTTGGGTCTGTATCTATTATAGATTGTTGGTTTTTGGTTCCCAAAAGGTTTTATGGAGCAGTCTATATACAGACAAAGTTGTTTTAGTTTGCTGGTCTTAATCTCAAGTGCTGTTCCAGTGTCCTGTGTTGGTGCTCTCCTCTTCTTCTGTTGGCTGGTTTTGGTATCAAATTTGTGTAGGGATGATTTCTACCTTTATGTTTTCCTTTGCTGGTGAGTTTCCCAGTTCATAATTTTCTTGAGTCTATTTATTTGTGGTCTTTTCTTTTCCACCTAGATAAATTCCTTTAGGATTTGTTGTAATGCTGGTTTTCTGATGCTAAATTCTCTTAGCTTTTGCTTGTCTTTAAAACTTCTTATTTCTCTTTCCAATCTGCATGAGAACCTTGCTGGGTAGAATATTCTTCCCTTTCATCACTTTATTTTTTTTTAATTTAAATTTATTTATTTTAATTGGAGGCTAATTACTTTACAATATTGTATTGGTTTTGCCATACATCAACATGAATCTGCCATGGGTGTACATGTCTTCCCCATCCAGAACCCACCTCCCACCTCCCTCCCTGTACCATCCCTCTGGGTCATCCCAGTGCACCAGCCCCAAGCATCCTGTATCCTGCATCGAACATGGACTGGCGATGGCAATTCGTTTCTTATATGATATTATACACGTTTCAATGCCATTCTCCGAAATCATCCCACCCTCTTCTTCCCCTCCATCACTTTAAAGATGTCATGCCACTCCTTTTTGGCCTGCAGAGTTTCTGCTGACAGATCAGCTGATAACCTTACCGGGGGTTCCTTGTATGTTGTTTGTTGCTTTTCCCTTGTTGCTGTTATTTTTTCTTTGTCTTTAATTTTTGTCAGTTTGAGTAATATGTTTCTTAGTGTGTTTCTCCTTGGGTTTATCTTTTATAGGACTCTGAACTTCCTGCACTCAAAGTGAGTATTTCCTTTCTCATGTTAGGAAAGTTTTCGGTTCTAATCTCTTGAAATACTTTCTAATGCTCTTTCTCTGCCTCTTCTGCTTCTTGTACCCCTGTAATGCTAATACACATGTGTTTAGTGTTATCCCAGCGGTCTCTGAGACTTGGTCTCTTTCTTTACATTCTTATTTCTTCTGTTCCATGGCAGTGATTTCCAGCATTATGTGTTCCATTTTGCTTATTCATTCTTCTGCCTCAGTTATTCAGCTATTGATGCCTTCTAGTGTATTTTTCTTTCCAGTTATTGTATTCTTCATCTATGTTTGTTTCTTCCTTAAATCTTCTATCGCTTTGTTAAAAATATGCAACACTTCACAAATTTGCCTGTCATCCTTGCATGGGGCTATGCTAATCTTCTCTGGTTCCAATTTTAGTATAGATGCTGCTGAAGTGAACATATCTGTTCCTTTTTCTTTTCTTCCCTCTTTTGTCATTTGACTTTCTTTAATGGTTATGTTTATAGTTATTTATTTCTCTTTATCTTTTGTCTGTTTGCCATATGAGGGTTACGTATAACAACTTTTATTTATACAGTCTATTTTACATTGATACCAACTTAAGTGTTTTTATAAACTCAAGATTTTTACTCACCACCCCCTACATATTTTAAATTTTTGATGTCATATTTTGCATTTATTTTGTATATTCCATAACTAATTATTATAATCATAGTTACTTTTACTGGTTTTATCTTTCATTAGCTTTATAAGTAATTAATCACTATCTTTACTATATATTTACTTTTCCAGTGAGATTTATTCTTTCACATATGATCTTGTTACTAATTAGCTCTTTTCAATTTAAGTCCTTTTAACTTAAGGTTTTTGTAATGTCAGTTTAGTGTTGATGAACTCCTTTAGTTTTTGCTTGTCTGAAAATTTTTCGGTTCTGAATAATGAATTTGCTCTGGGTAGTGTCCTTAGTCGGAAGTTTTCTGCTTTTAGTACTTCAATTACATTGTGCCACTCTTTTCTGGCCTGCAAAATTTGTGCTGAAAAATCTCCTGATAGTCTTATGTGCATTCCCTAGTCTGCGGGGTTTAGACTTCTGTTGAAAGTCTAATGTGACCATTTTTAAATATCTTAATGTTCTTTCTGTAGTATTTCCAGAATGCGTTTATTGCGGTTCTGTGCTGTAAATACAAGCACAGAGGAGTTGATAATAACTCAATCTGGATGCTTTTACTGAGCATTGATTATCTGTTGTATGCCCTCCGCATGTTCGTAACATGCCACCCTTCAACTTACCATTTTTTTAAAGGATTTAGAAAAATAAATGGTGATGTTTTGAAAGAATAAATTTAGAAAATGTTATATACTTTATAGAGTGTTTTTTCATATATGGTATGACAATGTCTTTATCATAGGAGGTAAATTAATGAATGAAATATATGTGAAGCCACTTTGTTTATTATCAGCCACCTTATAAATTTATTTTATTATAAAGTGAAAATATCATTTCATGTGCAGTTTTTGTCATTTGCCTTTCATTGAGTAATCATGTATGTATATAGGTGGCACTGAAGAGGTTGCTTTAAAATTACTCACATTGTTTTCTTAACATGGATTACATTTACTTACCTATTTTATTGTTTTACTTCTATCTAAATGTTAGATTTCTATGTAGCTTTATTTGTAGTTTGGCATCATTCAGTAATTATCCAATGAGACAGACATGTGGCTTACTGTTATTTTCGTATGACTAGATCTGTTAGTAAAGGAAGATAAGCCTTTTCATATCCATTACTCTGTATGGATGCTGCAATGATTTCATCCATGACTTTGTAAAGAACTAATTGTGGAGTTCCCATTGTAAGGATATTTAATTTAGATTTCTTACCTAAACCTTCTCATTAGAGTTTGAGTCAACCTGAGAAAGACCAAGTAAATCAAGGATAGAGCAGGACTGCTCTGTGAGGATGGACTGAAAAAAGTGAGAATTTCAGCCTAGATAGACACTTATCGATGGGGCCGTGTGATGTAATCAATAAAATGGTGAAGCATTAGGATTTGCTTAAAACCCCCAGAAGAGTCCTCTTTAAAGTTGTGACTATGTAGAGTTCGAGTCCCCCCTGCCAGATATTGTCCGTAAGACTGCAGTGACAGCTCCCATTGCCATATCACTTCGCCTCTGTTGTGCCACCTCACCGGGTACTTTACCTTGTGCACTGCCTGCAAATTTTGTTCCTCTCACTACACCAGCCTCAGTTAAAGCTTCATCGTTTCTTCACAGGTTTACTTTAACAGCGTGTAGTCTTGATTCTCCAAAGCGTTCTCCATGTTTCCCATATGATCTTCCTCAACCAGGAATCTTATCACACCAGTGCCTCTTCTGTGTTCTCTGTGTGAAGCTAGATGTTCTTGCATGTGTGCAGAGCTCGAGGTTATATGGCCAACTTCTCTAGCCTCATCTGTTGATACTTGCCTCTTTATAATCCTGGCTTCGGTCTTCTTAAATTACAGTGGAAACCTTCTGATCTGAGACATAATTTTTAATACAAATATTGGTTAAAATAGAGACTTAAAAATGATACATTAAAATTTTTTATTTTAACTTAAAACATGTGTTCACATTTATTCAGCAATCTTTTGATATAGGGCCAAAGCCTTTACCTTGAAAGTGACTCTGCTTGTCAAAGTACCTCATCGGTTTTCTTGTGTAACCACACCCATAATATGTCTCATGATTTCAATTGAGTTTCTTTCAAGTAGAGTGAATAAAAGACCAGAATCTTCTAGGTTGTTATATTTTCCAGTCTTTTATAGCCATCTCACTCACTTGTAATTTGATAGTAACTTTTTGGCAGCTAGTCTTTTTGAGTCGTTTTGAAAGATTCAACCTAGTTTTCTTAGAAACAGTAACTCTTTTTTTTCACACTCATATTTCATTGACTTGTATGATATTTATTTAAATAATATAATATTTAATTACATTAATTTGATTATTAAGCCAAGCACAACTGGCATACACATGGGAACCAATACAAGTAACTCTTGGCAAACATTTCCCTCACCTGGATGAGACATCAAGTGCCCTGGCCCACTGGAGAGAATCCATTAGTATTTGGCTTGAGTGTCAAGATGTCTTTCAGAGAGAATGGAGACTGTTAATTCAGGAGTTAGTTTAGTAGAAGTCAGTTGAATAAGTTTTTCAACTGTGTTTGCTGCTGCTGCTGCTAAGTCGCTTCAGTCGTGTCCGACTCTGTGCGACCCCATAGACGGCAGCCCACCAGGCTCCCCCATCCCTGAGATTCTCTAGGCAAGAGCACTGGAGTGGGTTGCCATTTCCTTCTCCAATGAATGAAAGTGAAAAGTCAAAGTGAAGTCACTCTGTCATGTCTGACTCTTAGCGACCCCATGGACTGCAGCCTACCAGGCTCCTCCATCCATGGGATTTTCCAGGCAAGAGTACTGGAGTGGGGTGCCATTGCCTTCTCCATCAACTGTGTTTACAGCCCCTTAAATAAGTCATAACCTCTTCTTTTTAAAATCTTGCCACCTCTTTGCTCTCAGATCCTTACAAATTGAATTCTGATAGCATGGCTTCTTCCAGAAAGCTTTTCCTCATAGCCCGTTCCCTTCCAGCTAGTTGCTCCTCCAGTTTGCTCACTTAGTGTCACATGCTGTTGGCTAAAGTGTCCCTGTGAGTCCAGTGAGAGCAGGACTGTGTCATTTATCTGATTCCATAGTCTTGGCTTTTAGAAAGTATTGGATAAATGAACTTGAATTTGTTTTTTCAGGAGGTGCTACAAGCTGAAAAATATAAATACACATCCTTATTATTGACACTCTTAATATTTCTGAACTTTGAATAGGACTTATAATAAATGTTTTTGTTTATAACCTCAGTAGCTATTATTGAACTGATGGTGTCTCTTAAGCATCAAAGCAATGAAGTAGGTTAAGAAAAGCAAGATAGATCACTTCAGGGACAGCTAAACCTTAATAAGTGTAGTCATAGAGTGTAACAATGCTCTTCTATAAACACCCCTCCATGCTGCTTCCAGAATCTCTCTTCTGGGCCAGTGCAACATTTCTTGTTGACCTCTAGGTCTTAAGGGTGACTCAAGGTAAGAATGCTCTGCAGCCCTTGGGTAAACACGAACACTGGAGTCAGAATGCCTGGGTTCAGATCTCGGCCCTGCCTCTTACTCTGTGTACTCAGATAAGTCAGGGCCTCACTTTTCTCATCTACAAAAAGGAGAAAATCATAATTTTTAAATGATCCACAAAAGCCACTTAGAGCTGCTTGGCGCGACTGTGCTTTCAAGATAAGTTAACAGATGCTATTGCTATTATTGAGATACCAAAGAATTCATAAAAGTCATCTTATAGATAGTATAATCACAGATGAATTTATAAACGCTTCCATAAATAGTAGCATCCCTTCTGCACACTCACTGAAAGGAATTCAAAGAGGAAATACTAGGTGGGTAGATATTTGAATCTGGAATCTACTGTTTGCCAGTTGTCACGTTCTGGACTATTTTCTTCATGTCTGTTAGTCTTGGTTTCTCTACTTATGAAATAGAGATGATAGCAGTGCAAAGCTTGGAGGGTTATTATGGATATTAAATTATAGGATGAATGTGAAATATGGCTTTTGGAAGATAATAACTTTGATAAATGGCATCTATCTCTGGCAATTATCATCAGTCACAGACTTGGTATACAAAATAAAACTTTGTTTGTAACCGAACTTTCTTACCTCTTGAGCCTCCATTTTTCTCTTTTGGCTGGAAATGAAATCTTGCCAACTTAATGGTAAATTCAGAAACGTCCGGACACTTCCCCTCATTCTCTAGTTTGAGCAAACACTCAGTTGATTTGGGGTTTCTTTCCTTCTGCTTTCTACTTTGCTTCTCCCTCAGGGTAAGTTTCTTGGGATTAGGCGTTATTCGAGATCTGTGACACTTCCGTTCAGATGTAGAGTTTCCAGTGGTGTTTGGTTCTGCCGAGTGCACAGCTGAAAGTTTTTATTCTGCCTTCCAGGCCCCAGAGCCTGCTGATGCCTCAGGCATTCCTCTCTGATACTTTGGGGGAAACTCTTGGCTTTCTCCCTCATCTCGCTAGAAAGCACAGGCCTGTATGGTGGCCCCCATTCGTGTCCCCGCTCTCCTTGTGCTGCCGGCTCTTCCATCCTTCCGGATCCTGTACGTGCTAAGCTTCTCTCAGCTTCTGAGCTCACCTGAGGTTTCTTTTGCTTTACCCCCCTTCCACATAGACTTGGTTCAAAGTGCAGATAGGGAAAGAAGGCTCTTCTTTTCAGAAACCCTCTTACTCTTTGCATTAGTTTTCCATTGCTGCCATAACAAATTACTGGACATTTAGCAGCTCAAATAACATGTATTTTATTATCTCACAGTGCTGTGTTAGGAGTCCAGGGTGACTTAACTGACTTCACAGATTTGGGTTTTATAAGGCCGAAATCAAGGTTCACTTCAGGCTTAATGGCAACCCACCCCAGTACTCTTGCCTGGAAAATCCAATGGACGGAGTAGCCCGGTGGGCTGCAGTCCATGGGGTCGCTAACAGTCGGACAGACTGAGCGACTTCACTTTCACTTTTCTCTTTCATGCATTGGAGAAGGAAATGGCAACCCACTCCAGTATTTTTGCTTGGAGAATCCCAGGGACAGGGGAGCCTGGTGGGCTGCCGTCTATGGGGTCGCACAGAGTCGGACACGACTGAAGCGACTTAGCAGCAGCAGCAGCAGCAGGTTGTTAGAAGTTCCCAGTTTCTTGCCTTTGTATGCCTAAGACCCACATTTCTTTGCTGCATATCAACTGGGGGTTGTTCTTTCCTTGGCTCATGGCTCCCTTCTTCCATCTTCAAAGGCAGCAATGGTGGGTTGGGTCCTCACATTTTGAATCTCTCTGACATTTCCTCCTTTCTCATCTTTTCTGCCTTCCTTTTCCTGTGCCTCTCCCTGACTTTACTGACTGAGGTAATTACATTGGACCCACCCAGATAATACCTCTGTCTTAAGGTCAGCTTATGAATAACCCTAATATCATCTGTGAAGTCCCTAAAGAGCAATACCAAGATTAATGGCTGCATTAGTAGCCAGGAACAGGAAGTCAGGGAAGGTACATCTTTAGAATTCTGCCTGTTGCACTCTTATCCCAAAACTCCTCTGACTCTCCTCTGTCAGTGGAGGGATAAACTGGTTGGGCATGTATTCCCCAGTTCTGCAAAAATCATCATTTATCCTAGGAGCTCAGCTTTTGATATCTGAGACATGTTCCAAAGTGCCAAACGATTTTCTCTATCGTAGGCATCAAGATGCTCTGACTGTCTAGAACTAAAATTAACCTTTCTCTGTTCTATCATGTGTATCCCATGGACTGTGTGTGCAGAAAGGCCTTCTGTCTCTTTGGATGGTGATTAAAGGATAAAGGCATGCTAGTTTGATTAATAAAACATTTATTGACTATTTTGTAATACACAGTGATATGAGAGATTCTGACCTGAAGAAATGTATAAGCTAGTAGGAGTAAATTTCATTTAAACAAATAGTTATAATAAATGCACAACGTGAAAAGACTGTGTAGAAATACATATGGTGCTGTCAGAACCGAGAAGAGGACACTGGGAATTTCAATGGAGAGGAGAAGGTTTAAGAAACAGTGGTGTACAGGCAGGCCTAGAAGGAAAGTGGTGGTTGAGAAACAATTTTACTTATCTGCAGTCTACAAAGTAGTTTTCTATACTGAACTTGACTTAGTAACCACATTTACTTTTTTCAAGAGAGATTATAGTATTTCTGTTACAGATATAGAGGTAAAACTAAGAGATTTGCTCATAATCAGACTCCAGGCTTTGACTGACTGAGATTGAACCCAGTTTCACCAAATCTAGATCACATGCTTTTTTTTTACTAACCATTTTAATATGAGCAGGAGGAGGGGGGGGCGGGCAACCGTGTGGCAAAATGACAGGGTGTGGTGGCTGGTATGGTGTGTACAGTAGCTAGCCTCCAATAGCCCTCCTACAATCCCACCTGCTGGTATTGACACCTTTGTATAGTCCCTACCAAATGGGATTGGGCTGGGCTGTGTTACCAATAGGATATTACAGAGATAATGATGTCTGATTTTGAGGCTGGGTCAAAGCAGACCTTGTAGCTTGAAGCTGGCTTTCCTGAGGCTCTGTTTTTGAAGGGAAATAGCTGCCATGCCCTAAGAGACCAGCGTTTCTTTGGGGAGGTGCCCGCGGCAAGGCTATGGGAAAGCCATCTTGGCAGCAGATCTTCTACTTCTAGTCAAGCTTTCAGGTGACTGCGACATCACAGGAGACCCTGAACTAGGAGCATCCAGTAAAGCTGCTCTCAGATTCCTGACCCACAGAATCTCTGTGGGCATTTATTGTTGTTCTAAGCCATTACTTTTTTTTTTTTTTTTTTTACTTTATACTGTATTGGATTTGGCATACATTGACATGAATCTGCCACGGGTGTACATTAACTACATTTTGGGCTAATTTGTTTCACAGTAATAGGTAGTTAATACAGCATGGGTTTCACAAGAGCAAGTAATTAATATCATTTAAATGGTGTTAAACAGATTATTTAAAAACCTACTGTGCAGTCTAAGAACTTTAGTTTTTATTCTGTGTGAGGGAGACACTGTAGGGTTTTGAACAGCAGAGCCCTTAGGAAAATGGATTATTGGCGAGTTCTTGCATATGGAACATTTACAGATTAACTGACTTTCATGCCATTTGGTCCTGGAAGGCAGTCACTGAGGAATTAAATATCTTATAAATACTTCTGTCTCATCTTTTTCTGAGTTTAAAAATCTTAAAATCTGTATCTGACTCTTTGAATCCTAGGAATCATAGTTTATTTTTCTAATTAGTAGAGAGCTTCCTCCTTGTAGCATCCCTACAAGGCTAGTACAATCCCCTGAAAGAAAAATGTCTTGTCCTAAGAGTATGCTCAAGGCAGATCTGTGGGTCACCACCTGAAGAAGTGTACATGGTTTAAGCATGTGATGATTAGATTTCAGCCAAACACAGGCATAGAGAGAAGTATGTAGTGGGAAAACTCTGATCAGGAACTTCTATTCTCTGACCTTCTGGCGCAGTCAGGTCCTTGGTTAGCTCTACCTGAAGGCTAGGGGCAGAATGATACAATGGAAAGAACAATATATTAGAGTCAAGGGGAAAGTGCTAATTCTCACTAAGCCACTGGCAAGCTCTGTGGTCCTGGGCAAATATTAAATCTCCTGAGTCTCAATGTCTTTGCTCATAAAATGAGAAAGGGTTGGATTAGATGATTCCCAATGTTCATTCTCATTACAGTGTTCCATGACATATGATTCCTTTTATGTGATATTTCTGTCAAAATTGAGATAACATGTATCTCTGGGGAGAGTTTAGAGTGATAATCTAACTATTCTAAAGGGACTAGGACAAATATTATAACCCAAAATATCCTTTGGAAACTTTTATATTGTTATTAGACACAATGTATATCCATTTGCTTGGTTTTATGTGTAACATGAGTATTCCTCTGTAATTATAAGAATTACTTAATTTCTAAAACTCATAAAGATTATGGTGGAAAAAATTAGAAATGCTGCTTGCTGTTGAGTGAGTTTATACATAAGTCAGTAAGTCTGTGCCATAGGTGTTTTTCAGTGTGTTTTATATTCTGTTTGATAATTGCAGTTTTAATTGATTGTTGTGACTTTTACAATCATCTTAACACCTGGCAGGAGGTGCAGCCTTCTGCCGGTGAATATAGAGTGATCTTAGCTTTGGTGCAATATTAGCATACAATAGGAACTCTTAGGCAGTTTGTAGTTATTACGGATTTTCTTTCCAGGTTGGTAAGTGGAGATAGCACTCCTTATAGAAAGGTGTTTTTCAGTGTGTTTTATATTCTGTTTGATAATTGCAGTTTTAATTGATTGTTGTGACTTTTACAGTCATCTTAACACCTGGCAGGAGGTGCAGCCTTCTGCCAGTGAATATAGAGTGATCTTAGCTTTGGTGCAGTATTAGCATACAATAGGAACTCTTAGGCAGTTTGTAGTTATTACAGATTTTCTTTCCAGGTTGGTAAGTGGAGACAGCACTCCTTATAGAACAGTCCAGGATAATGAAATCTGCCCATTAATCACAAATCCTGTATTTTAGCTTCCATTGTAATTGTAGCTCCTCTTCACCAAGCCTATTTTGCCCACTTTTTTTTTTTCTTTCTCCATTTTCTCCCATCCATCTCTCAGAAAACTGGTGCTAATGCAGTAAGATAAACAAGCAAATAAATGAAAAGGAAGAAAATCAAGGGGCCTAGATGTTGCAAGAGCTTCATAAATTCAAACTCTGGCAATTCTGGAGTTGATTTAAGTGTAGGGAAGGAGATTGAGGAGAAGGTCACCGAGTAAAGTAGTTTGCCCTATTTGAGTATGTAACCCCAATTTCAGACACTGGCAGGCAAGAAGACAAGCAGAAATGAGTAGTTGGTGCTGGACATGTAAAAGGATGCATTTTCACGTCATCCTTCCACTGTGGACCTTATTTACACACTCCAGTAGGTGATTTTTTTCTTTTTCCACACTCCTTTCATTCTAAGAGGATTACACCCTCCATTGCTTTCTGTCCACAAATCCTCCCATGCGATTTGATCAGCATGTTTGTGACATTTTTGGTTGTATCAGGAATTGACTATATCTCTAATGGTCTGAGGTGGCAGCAAGCATTGCTGGGTGGCCAGAATAGCCAGAGGGTGTGTGAAATCATTACTAACTTGTAGAGCAGGGCCAGAGAGATACTGATAGTCTTTTTTTTATTCTTTTCAAAACTCTGACTTGAAACAGATACTATACAAATTCTTGAACTTAATGAAGCAAAACTTATCTCCTAAGGCTTTGGTTCTTAAACTTGAGTTGCCAACCCGGACACTCAGACATCCTGATTCAGAATGTATGAAATAAGGCCTGATAATTTGTATTTCTGACATGTTTCTAGATGATGTGGATTCTGCTGGTCCCATTTTGGAAACTGCTATCCTAAAGGTTCTTCCAACCTGGAGCAATTGGAAATCAGGTTACAGACCCCTGGGGTTTCTCAGTTCTCTCACTCCTTTGAGGCCAGCTCGTCTCTGTCCCACTGCTGCTTGGGTCTGGGGTCATGGGTGTCTGCCCATATTCTGTCCGAAGGACAGAGAACTCTGGGATGCCCAACCATCTGAATTTCTGAACATGGTATAAAACCAGAGCTCTGGTGCAGAAGTTGTGATCCCCTTGTGACTTTAGGAACATTGTCATTTAATCTGGAAAATAACACTCTAGGTGGGAAGTATTCTGACTTTTATCTGTAAGGAATTGAAACTTGAAAAGTGGAAATTACTTGCCCAGAAGTAAATGGCAGAACTGGTATTTGAACCCAGGATTAGGGCTTCATTGCCTGATTTTCCTTCACCTAATCTCTGTTTCTCCTGGGTTCCATTTTGACTTCTTTCCTCATTATTATGTAACCAAGATTACACATTAAACAGATTCTCTTTAATTAGGGTTTGAATTATGACTTACATATACATATGTGTATATTTATATATATATATGATATATATATATACACACACATGCTCCTTGGCTTCATTTTTATTATTTTGCATGTATATCTAGTATAGTATGTAACATGTGTCCTTGAAGTTGCCCTAAAGCAGATTAGAACAGGGCAAGAAATACATATATGCCTAGTATGTGCATATATGTGCATACATATATGTGCGCATGTGTGCATACATACATGCACATACATGTTACTCATCCACACACAAACTGGCTTTTCCTCTATGCTTCACATAAAGTCTAAGGAAATCTGCCTCTTTGATTGCCATTCATTTATACTAAGTTCCAGCCACACCCTTGACTGCCATCAGTAAATAAATGGAGATGAAACTGCCTTTGCTGCCCTTCCCTCCCCATATTCTCCNTGGCTTTTCCTCTATGCTTCACATAAAGTCTAAGGAAATCTGCCTCTTTGATTGCCATTCATTTATACTAAGTTCCAGCCACACCCTTGACTGCCATCAGTAAATAAATGGAGATGAAACTGCCTTTGCTGCCCTTCCCTCCCCATATTCTCCTCAGTACTTCACCATAAAGGAAGAAATTTAGGGCATCGTTTAATTCTGGGGAGATGGTTGGCAGGTCTGTATCGACAGGTCCACTCTGTTGGAAAACAAGAACAAGACCTGAGGGCTTTGAGAGTATGTCTGTAGTGAGAGTTTATATACTTTGTCCACATTAATAGCAGTGCAGGTATTTTCCTTTCCTATAGAAAACAGCTCTTTTTCCACTGAGAGGTGGAGCAGGGGAACAAATGAAAAAACCAAAAAATTCTGGTGTCTGCTGTTGAAGGCTGTAGGGAACAAGGAACTGGGTTACAGGAAGAATGGTGATAAGGAGGAAAGATTGATCATCGTAGGTACCCCCCCAGGAACTAAATGACTGGGAAATATAAAATCACTTGTTTTTAAGTTTACTTGTGGAAGTGGGTGTTGGAAAGGTTGCAGCTTGTAAGTTATTGTGAGTAGTGAAGGAGGGTTGTTTGGAAACTGAAAGGAAATTGTAACAGATGTGGCTGGGTGGTACATTATCACCGNCCAGTACTTCACCATAAAGGAAGAAATTTAGGGCATCGTTTAATTCTGGGGAGATGGTTGGCAGGTCTGTATCGACAGGTCCACTCTGTTGGAAAACAAGAACAAGACCTGAGGGCTTTGAGAGTATGTCTGTAGTGAGAGTTTATATACTTTGTCCACATTAATAGCAGTGCAGGTATTTTCCTTTCCTATAGAAAACAGCTCTTTTTCCACTGAGAGGTGGAGCAGGGGAACAAATGAAAAAACCAAAAAATTCTGGTGTCTGCTGTTGAAGGCTGTAGGGAACAAGGAACTGGGTTACAGGAAGAATGGTGATAAGGAGGAAAGATTGATCGTCATAGGTACCCCCCCAGGAACTAAATGACTGGGAAATATAAAATCACTTGTTTTTAAGTTTACTTGTGGAAGTGGGTGTTGGAAAGGTTGCAGCTTGTAAGTTATTGTGAGTAGTGAAGGAGGGTTGTTTGGAAACTGAAAGGAAATTGTAACAGATGTGGCTGGGTGGTACATTATCACCGGGTGAGCCAGGTAGCTGGTGGGTGTTGGAGGTACATGCATGCTTGTGAGGGTGCTTGTGTATGGTTTTCTGCAGTCTCCTAGTATTCCTCATGGTTGAAATTGTTCACAAGCAAACACAAAATTTTCATTATGCGCTAATGGTTCCCTAGTATATCAATTGCATTGAAACAAATTTTTGTTTTCAAAGAAACATTATAGCACAACTGACTTTAGGTCAGTTCTCAGATGATTCCCTGTTTCCCTTATTAGAATACTTGATGGCCATCNCATTGAAACAAATTTTTGTTTTCAAAGAAACATTATAGCACAACTGACTTTAGGTCAGTTCTCAGATGATTCCCTGTTTCCCTTATTAGAATACTTGATGGCCATCTGTGAGATCAGGGGCATGTGAAAATGCCTCTTTTATACATATTTTATTTCCTATCTCATAAAATTTTGTCGTTGTTGTTCAGTCCCTAAGTCATGTCCTACTCTGTGACCCCATGAACTGTGGCCTGCCAGGCTTCCATGTCCTTCACTTTCTCTGGAGTTTGCTCAAACTCATTGAGCTGGTGTTGCCATCCAACCATCTCATCCTCTGTTGCCCCTTTCTTCTTTTGCCCTCAATCTTTCCCAGCATTAGGGTCTTTTCTAAGGAATCAGTTCTTTGCATCAGGTGGCCAAAGTATTTGAGCTAAAGCTTCAGCACCAGTCCATCCAGTGACCAGATGCCATGATCTTTGATTTTTGAATGTTGAGTTTAAAAAAATTTTTTTTTTTTTTACTTTATTTTACTTTACAGTACTGTATTGGTTTTGGCATACATTGACATNGGCAATCTTGATTCTAGCTTGTGAGTCATCCAGCTCAGCATTTTGTATAATGTACTCTGCATATAAGTTAAATAAGCAGGGTGACAATATATAGCCTTGATGTACTCCTTTTCCAATTTGTACCAATCCGTTGTTCCATATCCAATTCTAACTGAATATGTAAAAATTTAAGTAATGAGAAAATCCCCCTCATTTTGTGTAACATCACAAAATGGATGTTAAAATTTGGGGGGAGCCACGTAAAAATTTCCCGTGTAGCAAAATGGCTTTGTTAAGGTGATCTGTTCTCACCCCATCTCCCACCCCACCACAACCTTCACTGATGACTGACTGTTGTTTGTTTTCTCCCTGGTGATTTTCTTTGACTGATAGCCCAGAGAGGTACCTGTTGAAGTGGCCCTGTGTTGTTTGGTGAAGTGTATGTACTCATTTGTTCTAGCTCTCAGAGCATTTCCCAGAGTCACATTTATTGATTTCAGGATATGACTGTGTGTATTAGACACTTCTTGACAATTGCATGCACAGTATTTGTGATGGTCAATTCTGGGATATACTGGGTGTTTTATCCTTTTCAGGTCCATCTTGGGAAAAAGGGAAAATTCACATGGAGAAAGAAGCAGCTTCACATCTTTGAGCCTACATTTGCAGGGGAGCCGTGTCTGGCAAAAGCATAGATAAGGCAGTGCTTTTGGAAAGAGTATCTGGTCATTTTCTTCAGGTTCAACATCTCTCATCCAATTAGATGTAGCAGCTGGATTCTCGTGTGTGCATTCCAATTACAGAGAGAGAGGAGTTGAACCACTTGTGGTGGCTCAGATGGTAAAGAATCTGCCTGCAATGCAGGAGATCCAGGTTCAATCCCTGGGTCAGGAAGATCTCCTGGAGAAGGGAATGGCAATCCACTCCAGTATTCTTCCTTGGAGAATTCCATGGACAGTGGAGCCTGGTGTACTACAGTCCATGGGGTTGCAAAGAGTCAGACACAACTAACTAACACTTTCACTTTCACTAACATAGTGTTATATCTGCTGGAAAAGGTAGTACCATTATAAACATGTCAGAAATTTTTAAAAATTTAAATGTAGGTCCTAGAATTTGGGGCTGGAAGAAAATGTGAAGAGAAAGGATATTTTTGTCCTATGCTTCATCTTACAAAAAGTAATTTGAGTCCCATAGAAGAGATATTATAAGCCATCAGATCCTGTCTTGTTGTGACATAAAGGAACCAAGACTTAAGACACTAGCTCTTCTTGTACCGTGATGCTGATTTTTGTAGTTCCGTGAGTTCTGACTACTTACGTAAGAATCCAGGAGCTGTCGTTCTGTTGCTGCTGTTCCCTTAACCCTAGTATTTGTAACATGTGCTTGATTTGATTCCCCTGCTTTATCCACTTTAGTTTTATTATATTTTAAAGCTGAGAAAAATGTGGGTTGCTTTGGTTTAGGCCATGGCTACCACTAGTTGCTTTGCCTTAGCTGACATCCTTTCTTAGCTCATGGATAGAAATATGAGTAAGAATATCCTTGTACAAGGAGGACAGAAGTGCTAGCCTGCTCCTTATGGAGGCCTGTTTCCCACAGTTCTATCTAGTCAGTCCTTGAATGTGTTCCTAGAGATATGAAGACCTAAAAAAAGAAACCCCCCAGAAAATTTCTAGCAAAAATGTTTACCTCCTCAAGATAATTTTCTAAAGCCAAATTGGAAAAAGGTGTATTATGAAAAATGTTTAGAATGAAATGCAGTATTTCAGATACAAAGTGTTCATCTGCTATGTTGCCTTTAATCCTTCAAAATAAATTCTTAAAAACTTATAATTGGAGGGTGTTTATGAAAGACCATTTATGGTATCAGTTTAGTATAGTCTCCATACTCCAAAGACAAGCTAAGGTTCACTAAGTGCTAATATTCACTAAGCGCTTACTGGGTGTCAGGCACTATTCTGCATGGCTCACAGGAAATCATTCATTTAATCCTCAATGCAACATCTTGAGGAAAATGCCATCATTATTCATTGGATGGGGGTAAACTGAAGTTCAAAAAGTGGCTTGACTTGCCTAAGGCCACATGCTGATAAGTTGAGGAGATGGAAGCCTCCACTTGTGTCCAGGCTCTCAAGCTTACTCTCCTAGTAGAAAAGAAAGGAGGAGCTGGAAGCACCTGCCTTAGTCATGCTTCTCACACTTATCAGGGCATCCATCCAGGCAGTTTTGTTCTCCATTAAAGGGGGCTAAAAATAATACACAGTTTTCCTTTTCACAGATTTGTTGTGGTAATCCAAGAAGATAAGGGAGGGAAGTCACGTTTAATGAGCATCTACTACAAGCCAGGGACCACAGGAGTGGCTGTGTCTCACATAACATCAGCCGTTGCTGCTGTCCCTGTTATCCCTGTTGTGCAGTTATCAAATTCTCTGTTCACTACTGAGTGACTGCTGTTTTCAGGAGATGGATTAACTGCCATCTATTCTCACGTTTGGGTTTTCTAGTTGCCTCTCATGCCTGTCTTATTCAGCTGATTTCACTGGAGGCAGGAGATTATTTTTAAAGTGATACATGTTATTTGTAGAAAATTTGGGCAAAGGATTAGAAAAGGCAGTTAAAGAGGAGGAAACTCAAAGGCTATCAAAGTACTGGAAAAGATACTCCAAGTCACTAGTGATGAGAGAAATGCAAATTAAATCAATAATGGCATATATAGCATTTTAGAGCTCTGTTATGCCCAGTGTTTCTGGGACTTTGGAGACCTTCATGCATTGTTAATAGGAGATAGACTGATGCTACCATTTTGGAGAGCCTGTGACACTACTTGTTTGAATTAGGACCACTCACACCCATAACCCAGAAATTCTATTCTGGAGATGTATGAAAATGTATTTGTTTTATATATATATATATACACACATATAATATATATAATATTATGTATTATATATATGTATGTATAATATATGTATGTATTATATATACATATAATATATATGTATGTATATATAAACACATGCATATATATATGCATACACACGTGCATATACACACACATATATATATCCCTTATGTATATATGTGTGTAGAGATGGGGCAATGGCACCCCACTCCAAAATCCCATGGATGAAGGAGGCTTGTGGGCTGCAGTCCATGGGGTCACTAAGAGTCAGACACAACTGAGCAACTTCATTTCACTTTTCACTTTCATGCAGTGGAGAAGGAAATGGCAACCCACTCCAGTGTTCTTGCCTGGAGAATCCCAGGGACAGGGGAGCCTTGTGGGCTGCCGTCTCTGGGGTAGCACAGAGTCAAACACAACTGAAGTGGCTTAGCAGCAGCAGCAGCATATATGTGCGTATGTGTGCGTTTGTGCATGATAAGTTGCTTCAGTCATGTCCAACTCTGTGCAACCCTATAGACTGTAGCCTGCCAGGCTCCTCCAGTATTCCCAGGCAAGAATGCTAGAGTGGGTTGCCATGCCCTCCTCTAGGTTATTTTCCCAACCCAGTGATTGAACCTACATTTCTTATGTCTCCTGCATTGTGTGTATGTAAAGCACCATACTAGGACGTGAGTGTATTCACGCAAGGTTATTGTGATGGTAAGAGGGAGTCTTACCGCCGAAGAATTGATGCTTTTGAACTATGGTGTTGGAGAAGACTCTTGAAAGTCCCTTGGACTGCATGGAGATCCAACCAGTCAATCCTAAAGGAAATCAGTCCTGAATATTCATTGGACAGACAGATGCTGAAGCTGAAACTCCAATACTTTGGCCACCTGATGTGAAGAGCCAACTCATTAGAAAAGACCCTAATGCTGGGAAAGATTGAAGGCAGGAGGAGAAGGGATGACAGAGGATGAGATGGTTGGATGGCATCACTGACTTGATGGACATGAGTTTGAGTAAGCTCTGGGAGTTGGTGATGGACAGGGAAGCCTGGCATGCTGCAGTCTATGGAGTTGCAAAGAGTCAGACGCTATTGAGTCACTGAACTGAACTGAACTAAAGAGGGACTTGGAGGTAAACTGGTTGTCCTTCACTAACAAAGTGGTTAGTTCAAATTTAGTTGAAAGAACATAAAGGAGTATTGTGCATCTGTTAGAAAAAATTGATTAGATGAACATTTATCAACATGACTTAATCTTAAGGGCATAGTGCCAAATATTGTAAAGAGTAAGAAAAATGAGATTCAGTACAAGTTAAATTACATGCCCACAAAATGATACTCATTTCTGTAAGTGTACAAAATGAGGCTATCTGCTTTCAAGCTTATAGTCTTAGTAGAAATGAAGGGAGATACAGAAGAGGTACCAGTTAAACCTGTCAGAGTTGGTTGTGTGAGGGATGAGGGTGAGAAGTGGGGAGATAAAAAGGGAAATAATAAATAAAGCAAAAGAGAACCTTGCAAGAACAATGATAATAATGTGCCATAAACAGGGTAACAATAAATTCAACTCCTTGTAAAGGAAGAAAGTCAGAAAATACAAGTCAAAACATGAAAATAAAATTATGTGTAATTCTGTTTACAGATAACTGTTAAAACTTCAGTGAACATTCTTCTAGTATTTTGTATGTGTATATGTATATGTGTATTTTATGTTTATCACACATATTTATCTACTCAGTAAATGAAATGTACATTTTTTTTCATATCCTAGCTATGAAGATGTACTAAGTTATCTCTAAAATGCCTTCTAATTCTAAAACATTCTGTCTTCAGGGTGAATACCATATCATCAAATTCAAATTTTAAACTGACATGTTCAGCATATTTACTAAACATTCTTAGTATTCAACCATGAGATCCTAGTATATTCAAAGGAAAATATATCTGCATATGCTTTTAACTCAAATAGTACTTATTTTGGCTTGATTGTTAGAGATCATTTAAGTGCATTCAGATCATTTCACAGGCTGACAGTTTGCTCTAAGTTTGGATCACAGTATCAGATGAGCACTGATTCCAAATGGAACAACTTGGTCTAATGTAGCAGAGAACCTTCCCAGTGAGTGGCTGGATGGTTTTTAATAGGCTAGAGCTGAACACATGCCTTGCAGGATCTCAGTTCCCCAACATGGATCAAACCTAGGCCACGGGAGTGACAGTGTTGAATCCTAACCACTAGACCACCAGGGAACTCCCTGAAAAATTTCTGATGACTGTTCAAAAACAAGCAAATTAGTGAATAATAGAGTCCTGAACCTTTAGTTCCAGTTTTATATGTGGACTGTGAGCAACCTTTAATAAAGAGTTCATTCTTCTCTCCCAGGGACAGAAGCAGACCAAAGTCTATCCTGGCCTCTTAAAAAGGCCAACATAAACCTCCCAGGGGAGACTGAGATCTCACATCATTGCACTGGTAGCAGTGATGGAGTTTCCATTGGCTGTTGTTGCTATGGTAATCATTGCTGACCTCACAGATCCTTCCTAATGATGTTCTCAACAGGTTCACTTGTAGCATTTGCTCTGTGTGTCTGTATCTACGTCTGTTTGCTTGTGACTAAGTTGTCCAGTCTTACTCTGAATCCAGAGTCAGAAGGTAGCAGGCACCAATGCCTTGCCCTTAATAATAAATGCTAAACAAAGATTTGTGAGGCTGGATTCAGTGCACTGGATTTGGAAAAACAACCAAAGTTATAAGCAATTTCAACAAATCTCTGCAGTTCTCAAAATGTAGTCTTGGAAATCCATGTTGCTGGCTATTTCTCACTTGAACAGTTCTGGCTGCTCATTAGAGTAATCAGTAAACATGTGAAGTTTGCAACTCTCAGCCTGCAAAAGGTCCGCCCATCCCACCCCCCAGCTAGGAGGGAGTAGTTTTTTAAAACTACCCTTCTTTAGAATTTATCATTAAGCTTTTCTGGGAGAAGAGCAGCATGGACTTAACAGGCTCTGGCTACTCACCAGGTTTCTTAGTCTCTGGGGTTGGTTGATAGTGGTTCTCACAGCCTGCTGAGTATAAGCCCTTCCTTGAGACTCTGGTGCTGTCCAAATGTGGGAAACATTCCATTTATAATATCAACACTGTTTAAAGACTTCCCAATTCTGAGATTTCCCCAAACCTAAATTGATAAAATTTTATCAGATTTTTGCTATGCCTCCAATGAAAAAATAATCCTCCCATGGTAATGTAGTATTTGTGGTTATAGAGTACCATGAATATTAAATAGAATCAGTTTTTCCAAAAAGAAGGGAGTGTTGTTGTTCAGTCGCTCAGTCCTGTCTGACTCTCTGTGACCTCATGGACTGCAACATGCCAGGCTTCCCTTCACCATCTCCCAGAGCTTGCTAACCTCATGTCGATTCAGTCAGTGATGCCATACAACCATCTCATCCTCTGTCATCCCCTTCTCCACCTGCCTGCAATCTTTACTAGCATCAGGGTCTTTTCTAGTGAGTCAACTCTGAATCAGGTGGCCAAAGTTTTAGAGCTTCAGCATCAGCATCAGTCCTTCCAATGAATATTCAGGATTGATTACTTTTAGGATTGACTGGTTTGATTTCCTTGCAGTCGAAGAAACTCTCAAGAGTCTTCTCCAACACCACAGCTTAAAAGCATCAATTCTTCGGCGTTCAGCCTTCTTTATGGTCCAACTGTCACATCCGTACACGACTGCTGGAAAAACCATAGCTTTGATTATATGGAGTTTGTGGGCAAAGTAATGTCTCTGTTTTTTAATATGCTGTCTAGGTTTGTCATAGCTTTTCTTCCAAGGAGCAAGCATCTCTTAATTTTGTGACTTCCGTCACCATCTGCAGTGATTTTGGAGCCCAAGAAAAGAAAATCTGTCACTGTTTCCATTGTTTCCCCATCTATTTGCCATGAAGTGATGGGACTGGATGCCATTATCTTCATTTTTTTGTTCTTGGTTTACATACTGTTGAAGCCTGGCTTAGAGAATTTTGAGCATTACTTTGCTAGGATGTGAAATGAGTGCAATAGTGCAGTAGTTTGAACATTCTTTGGCCCCCTTTTGGGGTTGGAATGAAAACTGACCTTTTCCAGTCCTGTGGCCACTGCTGAATTTTCCAAATTTTCTGGCATATTGAGTGCAGCATTTTAAGAGTATCATCTTTTGGGATTTAAATAACAACTGGAATTCCATCACTTCCACTAGCTTTGTTTGTAGTGATGCTTCCTAAGGCCTGCTTGACTTTGCACTCCACGATTTCTGGCTCTAGGTGAGTGATCACACCGTCGTGGTTATCTGGGTCATTAAGATCATTTGTGTATAGTTCTTCTGTGTATTCTTGCCACCTCTTCTTAACATCTTCTGCTTCTGTTAGGTCTATACCGTTTCTGTCCTGTATTGTACCCATCTTTGCATGAAGTGTTCCCTTGCTACCTCTAATTTTCTTGAAGCAATCTGTAGTCTTTCCCATGCTATTGTTTTCCACGGTTTCTTTCCATTGGTCACTTAGGAGGGCTTTCTTATCTCCCCTTGCTCTCTTTGGAACTCTTTATTCGCATGAGTATATCTTTCCTTTTATTCCTTTGCCTTCCACTTCTTTTCTTTTCTCAGTTATTTGTAAGGACCTCACAGACAACCATTTGCCTTTTTGCATTTTTTTTTCCCCCTCACTCCAGTACTCTTGCCTGGAGAATCCCATGGAGGGAGGAGCTTGGTAGGCTACAGTCCATGGGGTCACAAAGAGTCAGACAGGACTGAGCGACTTCACTTTCACTTTCCTCTTATACAGTGTCACAAACCTCTGTCCATAGTTCTTCAGGCACTCTGTCAGATCTAATTCCTTGAATCTATTTGCCACTTCCATTGTATAGCATAAGGGATTTGATTTAGGTCATACCTTAATTGCCTAGTGGTTCCCAACTTTCTTCAATTTAAGTCTGAATTTGGCAATAAGGAGTTCATGATCTGAGCCACAGTCAGCTCCCAGTCTTGTTTTTGCTGACTCTATAGAACTTTTTCCTCTTTGGATGCAAAGCATATAATCAATCTGATTTCAGTATTGACCATCTGGTGATGTTCATGTGTAGAGTCGTCTTTTGTGTTTTTGGAAGAGGGTATTTGCTATGACCAGTGCATTCTCTTGGCAAAACTCTGTTAGCCTTTGCCCTGCTTCATTTTGTACTCAAGGCCAAACTTGCCTTTTATTCCAGGTATCTCTTGACTTCCTGCTTTTGCATTTCAGTCCCCTATAATGAAAAGGACATCTTTTTTTTGTTGTTCTAGAAAGTCTTGTAAGTCTTCATAGAACCATTCAACCTCAGCTTCTTTGACATTGGTGGTTAGGGCATAGTCTTGGATTACAGTGATATTGAATGGGTTGCCTTGGAAACAAACAGAGATCATTCTGTTGCTTTTGAGATTGTACCCAAGAACGGCATTTTGGACTCTTGTTATAACTATGAGTGCTACTCCATTTCTTCTAAGGGATTCTTGCCCACAGTAGTAGATATAATGGTCATCTGAATTAAATTCACCCATCCTGGTCCATTTTAGTTCACTGACTCCTAGAATGTCAGTGTTCACTCTTGCCGTCTCCTTTTGACCACTTCTGATTTACATTGATTCATAGACCTAACACTCCGGGTTCCTATGCAGCATTATTCATTACAGCATCAGACTTTACTTTCACCACCAGATACATCCACAACTGGGCATTGTTTCCAGTTTGGCTCAGCCTCTTCTTTCCTTCTGGAGCTGTTTTTCCACTCTTCTTCAGTAGGATATTGGGCACCTACCAACCTAGGGAGTTCATCTTTCAGTGTCATATCTTTTTGCCTTTTTGTACTATTCATGGGGTTCTCAAGGCAAGAATACTGAAGTGGTTTGCCATTCCCCTCTCCAGTGGACCACATATTGTCGGAGCTCTCCACCATGACCTGTCCGTCTTGGGTGGCCCTATATTGCATGGCTCACAGTTTCATTGAGGTACACAAGGCTGTGATCCATGTGATCAATTTGGTTAGTTTTCTGTGATTGTGGTTTTCATTCTGTCTGGCCTCTGATAGATAAGGATAAGAGGCTTGTGGAAGGTTTTTGGTGGGAGTGACTAGCTGTGTGTTCAACTAGTTTTTGGTCTGCTCTGGCAGGCTGGGCCATTTTCAGTAAATCTTTAATCCAATTTTCTTCTGATGTGTAGGGCTGTGTTCCCTCCCTGTAGTTTGGCCTGAGACCAAACTATGGTAGGGGTAATGGCAGTAATGGCAACCTCCTTCAGAGGACTTATGCCAGCATGCCGTGGCTCCCAGGACTGTTGTAGTCAGTGCCCCTGACCCCACAGCAGGCCACTATGGACCCGTGCCTCCACTGGAGACTCCTGGACACTCACAGGCAAGTCTGGCTCAATCTCTTGTTGGGTCACTGCTCCTTTCTCCTGGACCTTGTGCCTACAAGGTTTGTTTTGTCCTCCAAGAATCTGTTTTTCTGGGGGGCTCAGTCCCTTGCCAGATCTCCAGCTTGGGAAATCTGTTGTGGGCCCTAGAACTTTTGCAACAGTGCAAGAACTTCTTTGCTATAATTGTTCTCCAGTCTGTGGGCCGTCTGCTTGGTGGCTCTATGGTGGTGCTTAATGGTGACCTCCTCCAATGAACTCTGAGCACTTCCTAGATCTGCTGAAACCAGAGCCCAAGCTCCCGTGGCAGGTCACTGCTGGCCCATGCCTCTGCAGGAGACATTCAGACACTCAAAGGCAGGTCTGATTCAGTCTCTTCTGAGGGCCACTGCTCCTTTCCCTGAGTTCTTGTGTGCACAAGGTTTCGTTTGCACCCTCTGAGCATCTCTGGCGGATCTGAGGTTTGCTTCTAAACCCAGTTTCGCCCTTCGTACGGTCTTGTTCGGGTTTATCCTTTGTCCTTGGATGAGGGTATGTTTTTTTGGTGAGATCCAACATTCTTCCATCTCTGGCTGTTCAGCAGCTAGTTGTGATCTTGATATTGCTGCAGAAGATGAGTGCATGTCTTTCTACTCCGCTATCTTGGAGGTAATTTATAAGCGTTTATGTTAAATTTTATGTTTGCAAAATATATTTTAGTTGCCTCTCAAATGAAAGACCTACAAGCCTAACCCACTCCTGCCCCCATTTGATATGTCACCTTTAGTAAGAAGGGCTCCCCCGGTGGCACTAGTGAAGAACCTGCCTGCCCAGTGCAGGAGACAAAGAGATGGGGTTCAGTCCCTGAGTCGGAAACATCCCCTGGAGAAGGGGATGGCATCCCACTCCAGTATTTTTGCCTGGAGAATCCCATGGACAGAGGAGCCTGGCAGACTCCTCCATGGGATCTCAAAGACCTGGATATGACTCAAGAGACTTAGCACAGATGCAAACTTTAGAACAATAGGTAATTTTCTTTGAACATTGCCCCCAAACCATGTTTTTCACTAGCAGAAGAACAGTTGCAGGTAAAACTGCTTAACATCTGAAAAGTGGCTGTTCCAGAACATAATAAGTCCCTTGTGAAATCACAGTGAGACCGAGTGTTATGAATCCTCCCCTACCCAGGATTCTGTTTCCTCTGGATATATGAGATCGATGGCTAGGGCTTGTCAGTTTACCATAGGGGTGTGTAAAAAAAAAAAAAAGTTTGTTAAGTTCTAGGCAGTGTGGTGTGGCTGTCTCTTATACACATCTAGATGTGTATAAGAGACAGGCTGAATTTTCCAAATTTTCTGGCATATTGAGTGCAGCATTTTAAGAGTATCATCTTTTNATTCATGGGGTTCTCAAGGCAAGAATACTGAAGTGGTTTGCCATTCCCCTCTCCAGTGGACCACATATTGTCGGAGCTCTCCACCATGACCTGTCCGTCTTGGGTGGCCCTATATTGCATGGCTCACAGTTTCATTGAGGTACACAAGGCTGTGATCCATGTGATCAATTTGGTTAGTTTTCTGTGATTGTGGTTTTCATTCTGTCTGGCCTCTGATAGATAAAGATAAGAGGCTTGTGGAAGCTTTTTGGTGGGAGTGACTAGCTGTGTGTTCAACTAGTTTTTGGTCTGCTCTGGCAGGCTGGGCCATTTTCAGTAAATCTTTAATCCAATTTTCTTCTGATGTGTAGGGCTGTGTTCCCTCCCTGTAGTTTGGCCTGAGACCAAACTATGGTAGGGGTAATGGCAGTAATGGCAACCTCCTTCAGAGGACTTATGCCAGCATGCCGTGGCTCCCAGGACTGTTGTAGTCAGTGCCCCTGACCCCACAGCAGGCCACTATGGACCCGTGCCTCCACTGGAGACTCCTGGACATTCACAGGCAAGTCTGGCTCAATCTCTTGTTGGGTCACTGCTCCTTTCTCCTGGACCTTGTGCCTACAAGGTTTGTTTTGTCCTCCAAGAATCTGTTTTTCTGGGGGGCTCAGTCCCTTGCCAGATCTCCAGCTTGGGAAATCTGTTGTGGGCCCTAGAACTTTTGCAACAGTGCAAGAACTTCTTTGCTATAATTGTTCTCCAGTCTGTGGGCCGTCTGCTTGGTGGCTCTATGGTGGTGCTTAATGGTGACCTCCTCCAATGAACTCTGAGCGCTTCCTAGATCTGCTGAAACCAGAGCCCAAGCTCCCGTGGCAGGTCACTGCTGGCCCATGCCTCTGCAGGAGACATTCAGACACTCAAAGGCAGGTCTGATTCAGTCTCTTCTGAGGGCCACTGCTCCTTTCCCTGAGTACCTCCTCCAATGAACTCTGAGCGCTTCCTAGATCTGCTGAAACCAGAGCCCAAGCTCCCGTGGCAGGTCACTGCTGGCCCATGCCTCTGCAGGAGACATTCAGACACTCAAAGGCAGGTCTGATTCAGTCTCTTCTGAGGGCCACTGCTCCTTTCCCTGAGTTCTTGTGTGCACAAGGTTTCGTTTGCACCCTCTGAGCATCTCTGGCGGATCTGAGGTTTGCTTCTAAACACAGTTTCGCCCTTCATACGGTCTTGTTCGGGTTTGTCCTTTGTCCTTGGATGAGGGTATGTTTTTTTGGTGAGATCCAACATTCTCCCATCTCTGGCTGTTCAGCAGCTAGTTGTGGTCTTGATATTGCTGCAGAAGATGAGTGCATGTCTTTCTACTCCGCTATCTTGGAGGTAATTTATAAGCGTTTATGTTAAATTTTATGTTTGCAAAATATATTTTAGTTGCCTCTCAAATGAAAGACCTACAAGCCTAACCCACTCCTGCCCCCATTTGATATGTCACCTTTAGTAAGAAGGGCTCCCCCGGTGGCACTAGTGAAGAACCTGCCTGCCCAGTGCAGGAGACAAAGAGATGGGGTTCAATCCCTGGGTCGGAAACATCCCCTGGAGAAGGGGATGGCATCCCACTCCAGTATTTTTGCCTGGAGAATCCCATGGACAGAGGAGCCTGGCAGACTCCTCCATGGGATCTCAAAGACCTGGATATGACTCAAGAGACTTAGCACAGATGCAAACTTTAGAACAATAGGTAATTTTCTTTGAACATTGCCCCCAAACCATGTTTTTCACTAGCAGAAGAACAGTTGCAGGTAAAACTGCTTAACATCTGAAAAGTGGCTGTTCCAGAACATAATAAGTCCCTTGTGAAATCACAGTGAGACCGAGTGTTATGAATCCTCCCCTACCCAGGATTCTGTTTCCTCTGGATATATGAGATCGATGGCTAGGGCTTGTCAGTTTACCATAGGGGTGTGTAAAAAAAAAAAAAAGTTTGTTAAGTTCTAGGCAGTGTGGTGTGGGGCCACTGCCGCAGAACAAGCGTGAGAGAATTGTACTTGACAGTGGGATCATTTCTAACAGTGTGGCCTTGATTGCATCAGTGACCTCTCCTACTTGTAAAATGGAGAGGTTGCCTTTCTTGTCTCACCAGTGGTTATATCAGATGAGTAACATGGATCATTCTGTGCAGCTTCTGGAGTGCTTTGGACATGTACTAACTCATTCACCAAGGTCTGATCATTCTGCACAGGCTGCAAAACATGTTTGCACGTGTGTCTTTCCTGAGTCGAGGCTGTCAGGCTCCTCAGGCTTCTCAGTTTGCACAAGCTGACAGTGTGTCCAAGAATACCAGATAGGGGAGGGAAGGAAAATAACAGAGAAAAGAAGAGGAAAAGGGTAGGTACTCCCCTCCACCTACTCTCCTGCTCCATTCAGCACACTGAATTCAGTTCTTTCCTGCTTTGTATGCATGGACAGAGCTTCTTATGATAATGTGCATGAACAAAGGAGTATAAACCCACATTTAAAAATAACCTGAGATGTAGTTGGCTGCAGCCATCTGACAGAGCCCTGGATCTCTCTCCAGCAATGTCATCCATTTGTAGCCCATTGATTCATGGTCTTTAATAATTTTTTTGAGGCAAATCTGAAGTTTACTTTATCTATGGAGAAGGGACCCACCAAGCAAATGAAAAGTGTAAATAAGTTTGCTAGGAAACATACTAATCTGCTTAAGAGAAAGGGCTATTTTCAAGTGCCTTACTTGCATCTATTTGTATCCTAACTACATACTGATTATGAGTGATTCTAGTCATTAAAGTAGTCCTATGGGGATTTCTACTTGGTAATATTTTATTAGCATTTAATTTGAATTACTCTAATAAAACTCTTCTTTAAAACTCATCTGTAATTCAATATTGTCACCCAGATCTTCCTTCCATCAGGATGAATTTATTGTAAGGTATTATTGTAATTAATTACATGCTCCTAAATCCCTTGGAAACTGTCTGGTACAATTACATCCTTTGAATAAGCCTTTCAGTTTCCTTTGGTTTCCTTAGATATTAATACAAATGTCTTGACACTTAAATGGCATTACTGAAGTTTGGGTACCGAGAAGAGTGTCCTGTAGAAGCCAATTAGAAAGACTGATAATTATTTATGTCCTCTATGACTAAACTCTAGTCCAAATAGGAGGCCAGCTTCTTCCTGTGAAAAGTTGGTTAGATTTCTGTAATTACATACACAAACCTTTACTCATAAAACAACTTCTGCATTGTGCCTTACCTATAGTGAACATTGCATAAATACTTAATGAATGAAGGTATAAGAATACATACATCTTTGGGACTTTCCTTTTTCTTTCATATAGACTCTTTAATGTTGACCAGCCTATATTTGGATAGACACTCTGTAAGAGGATTGTGTTGAAAGCACTACCTACCTGTTCATCCTATCCCCGCTTTTGCCCATCTTTCAAATATTAGGGGGGAACCTACTGTGGAACCACATTTAAAAGCAGAGACATTACTTTGCTGAGGTTCATATGCTGCTGCTGCTGCTGCTGCTGCTGCTGCTGCTAAGTCACTTTAGTCGTGTCCGACTCTGTGCAACCCCCACAGATGGCAGCCCACCAGGCTCCCTCATCCCTGGGATTCTCCAGGCAAGAACACTGGAGTGGATTGCCATAGGTTCATATAGTCAAAGCCATGCTTTTTCCAGTAGTCATATATGGATGTGAGAGTTGGACCATAAAGAAGTCTGAACACTAAAGAATTCATGTTTTTGAACTGTGGTGTTGGAAAAGACTCTTGAGAGTCCATTGCACTATAAGGATATCAAACCAGCCATTACTAAAGGAAATCAATCCTGAATATTCATTAGAAGGACTGATGCTGAAACTGAAGCTCCAATAGTTTGGCCATCTGATGTGAAGAGCCGACTTATTAGAAAAGACCCTGATGCTGGAAAAGATTGAAGGCAGGAGGAGAAGGGACGACAGAGGATGAGATGGTTGGATGGTATCTCTGATTCAGTGGACATGAATTTGAACAAGTTCTGGGAGATGGTGAAGGACAGAGAAGCCTGACATGCTGCAGTCCATGGGGTCACCAAGAGTCGGACACAGCTGAGCAACTGAACAATAACAAGAACTTTGGAACCAGTCAGGCATAGAGAAGAGACAGACTCTCTGCCCCCATGCATGTCATATTTAGTGTACAAACCATTTAACCTTTAGTAGAGAGATTTGCCTTTCACTGTACTCAGAGCTGCTGTGTGCTTGGTCCAAGTCCAATCTCAACCATCCTTCTGTGGTTATTGCTTTGAGCCTAACTGCACCACTAGTTCGGAGAAGGCAATGGCACCCCACTCCAGTATTCTTGGCTGGAAACTCCCATGGATGGAGGAGCCTGGTAGGCTGAAGTCCATGGGGTCGCTGAGTCAGACAGGACTGAGTGACTTCACTTTCACGTTTCACTTTCATGCATTGGAGAAGGAAATGGCAACCCACTCCAGTGTTCTTGCCTGGAGAATCCCAGGGACGGTGGAGCCCAATGGGCTGCCGTCTATCATATAGTCAAAGCCATGCTTTTTCCAGTAGTCATATATGGATGTGAGAGTTGGACCATAAAGAAGTCTGAACACTAAAGAATTCATGTTTTTGAACTGTGGTGTTGGAAAAGACTCTTGAGAGTCCATTGCACTATAAGGATATCAAACCAGCCATTACTAAAGGAAATCAATCCTGAATATTCATTAGAAGGACTGATGCTGAAACTGAAGCTCCAATAGTTTGGCCATCTGATGTGAAGAGCCGACTTATTAGAAAAGACCCTGATGCTGGAAAAGATTGAAGGCAGGAGGAGAAGGGACGACAGAGGATGAGATGGTTGGATGGTATCTCTGATTCAGTGGACATGAATTTGAACAAGTTCTGGGAGATGGTGAAGGACAGAGAAGCCTGACATGCTGCAGTCCATGGGGTCACCAAGAGTCGGACACAGCTGAGCAACTGAACAATAACAAGAACTTTGGAACCAGTCAGGCATAGAGAAGAGACAGACTCTCTGCCCCCATGCATGTCATATTTAGTGTACAAACCATTTAACCTTTAGTAGAGAGATTTGCCTTTCACTGTACTCAGAGCTGCTGTGTGCTTGGTCCAAGTCCAATCTCAACCATCCTTCTGTGGTTATTGCTTTGAGCCTAACTGCACCACTAGTTCGGAGAAGGCAATGGCACCCCACTCCAGTACTCTTGGCTGGAAACTCCCATGGATGGAGGAGCCTGGTAGGCTGAAGACCATGGGGTCGCTGAATCAGACAGGACTGAGTGACTTCACTTTCATGTTTCACTTTCATGCATTGGAGAAGGAAATGGCAACCCACTCCAGTGTTCTTGCCTGGAGAATCCCAGGGACGGTGGAACCCAATGGACTGCTGTCTGTGGGGTGGCACAGAGTCGGACACGACTGAAGTGACTTAGCAGCAGCAGCAGCACCACTAGTTACAAGGCAGATGCTATGAGCAACAGCTTATTCCTTCTTAATGTGTCCCAATTTTTCACTTTATGCAATGATTTTGTAACATCTAGGGACTCTCCAGTACTAGGGATCCACAGTTCTAAATAAATAAAGCAGTTTTGTACTAAAGATTATAGCTAATGTTTTTGAGCATTTGCTCTGTCTATGCCAGACACTCTTCTAAGAATATCTCATATGTTCTCTTATTTAATTCTCAGAGTATCTGTGGAGTGTTATTATAATTTTCATTTTACAGATAAGGAAACTGAGTCATGCAGGAACACATTTGTATTTGACAGTTTCACACAGAGGAACCCTTGCTCTTTCTAATAGTAAGACCATTTGGCATCTTCCCCAATTTTTTCAGATTGTTTCCACCTCACTTGATCTGTTACATCTGTCCCCATTCATTTACAGGGGAGAAGTGAGGCATGTGAGACTGTCTCTGCTTTCCATGGTACAGGTCCAAGACTGTAGTACTTAACCAGGGCTTCTGAATCCTGGTCCAAGACATGTCCTCCTCCTTTCTGCTCATCTGACCAAAGGCCTACTGAAGACCTCTCACTTGTCATGGGAGATTTGGATTCTCGATGACTTTAAGCAGTTATTGGGAGAGCATTATAATGTAATGTGTTTCATATCCCCAGCATTTAGTTGAGGAGCTAGTACCAACTCCCAGCTTTTTTTTCTGCTCCTTTGTTGAATAAACATCTGGAACCTACCTTTAACAGTTCTAGAATGAAAGTGAAAAAGTGAAGTCGCTCAGTCATGTCCGACTGTCCCCATTCATTTACAGGGGAGAAGTGAGGCATGTGAGACTGTCTCTGCTTTCCATGGTACAGGTCCAAGACTGTAGTACTTAACCAGGGCTTCTGAATCCTGGTCCAAGACATGTCCTCCTCCTTTCTGCTCATATGACCAAAGCCCTACTGAAGACCTCTCACTTGTCATGGGAGATTTGGATTCTCAGTGACTTTAAGCAGTTATTGGGAGAGCATTATAATGTAATGTGTTTCATATCCCCTGCATTTAGTTGAGGAGCTAGTACCAACTCCCAGCTTTTTTTTCTGCTCCTTTGTTGAATAAACATCTGGAACCTACCTTTAACAGTTCTAGAATGAAAGTGAAAAAGTGAAGTCGCTCAGTCATGTCCGACTCTTTGCGACCCCATGGACTGTAGCCTATCAGGCTCCTCCGTCCTTGGCATGTTCCAGGCAAGACTGCTGGACTGGATTGCCATTTCTTTCTCCAGGGGATCTTCCAGACCCAGGAGTCAAACCCGGGTCTCCCACATTGCAGGCAGACACTTTACCATCTGAGCCACCAGGGAAGCCCAATAAAAAACCAGTTCTATGCCCAGAAAATCAGTACTACTTGGGAAATAAATCACATTGCTCTAGCTGAAAGGAAAAAACTCCCACAAATTTATCCGTCATTTTGATTTTGATTCATTCTTTCACTTGTGTAGTACATTTTCAGGGTCTCAGAGAATCTGCTCTTTCTGTGAAGGTGCTTGTTGAAGCATCTTCTTTAACATATGATCAAAATGGAGAGAGCGTTTCTTTTGACAGGAAACTTCACTTCTTGTTACTGAAAACTGTCACAACAGTCATTATGTCTGGCTTTCAGAGACTTCCTGGAGTTAGGAGAACAATAGACAGTTAAAATGGCAGTGTCAAGAACATTCTGGGGTTTTAATAATGAGTACCACAGGAAATTTTTCTCTTGAGTTTGTAAGAAAAAAGTAGGAATATTTGGGAGACTGGCATAGTGTGAAAATGAACTTTAATGCTATATTTTCTTAATGAAGTGTTCTTCCTAGCCTTTGGAAGTTGAAAATGTTAATTTTATGCCATGGTCTTCACTTTCTTGTTACTGATGTGAAAGTGACTAAGGGAAATTTCTCTTCAGCCATCCCTCTCTGCATTTTAAGTACTCTCCCCATTTTAAGTACTCTTCCCAAAAAGATGCCTTTTTCAGCTTTCTGACTTCTTATTTAGTGAAACATCATTTAGAGTTCTTAGATCCAGTTTATTGGCTCTTAATTTTTATGTATGTTCAGGGCTTCTGAGGCTTATGATTTCTGATTTAGTAGCAGTACGTATTTATCTGCTTCCTCCACCTTCTCTAAGTCCAAAAAAATAATAACACAAAAGACTCAAGCACTAGGAAGAGATGTTTATTTTTTGGGGGGAGGGGTTGTTCCCAGATGCTGCTGCTGCTGCTAAGTCACTTTAGTCATGCCCGACTCTGTGCAACCCCATAGATGGCAGCCCACCGGGCTCCCCCATCCCTGGGATTCTCCAGGCAAGAACACTGGAATGGGTTGCCATTTCCTTCTTCAGTGCATGAAAGTGAAAAGTGAAAGTGAAGTCGCTCAGTCGTGTCTGACTCTTAGCGACCCCATGGACTGCAGCCCACCAGGCTTTTCCATCCATGGGATTTTCCAGGCAAGAGTACTGGAGTGGGGTCAGATGGTGCTAGTAGTAAAATAATCTGCCTGGTGATACAGGAGATGCAAGAAATGCAGGTTTGATACCTGGGTTGGGAAGATTCCGTGGAATAGGAAATGGCAACACACTCCAGTATTCTTGTGTGGAAAATTCCGTGGACAGAGGAGCCTGCTGGGGTATAGTCCATGGGGTACCAAAGAGTCAGACATGACTGAGCTCGCGTGCACGCACACACACACCACACACACATGCTTTTTTGTGTGCACTGCATGTGTTTTTCTAATTTTTACCTTAATTTACATAGCTCTGATATGATTTCTTAATTTCTAATAGTTTTGATATATTTACCATGTTCAACACATTGAAAGTACAGACTTTGTGAACAATTTATGTGAACTGCTGCTTCCACTTCTGCAGTTACTTACCACAATAGCTGTGGATGGTTTAAGAGACTCCTGTATTAGTTACAAGGTATACTCAAATGGTAAAAATAAGCTGCAGGCTTTATTTAAAAAAAAAAACAAAAACAACTAAATGATGGAAACCGTATGAAAGCAATAATGAATTATTAACATTTTTAAAGTGTAGCACTTACTCCTTGAAAGGAAAGTTATGACCAACTTAGATAGAATATTGAAAAGCAGGGACATTACTTTGCCAACAAAGGTCCGTCTAGTCAAGGCTATGGTTTTTCCAGTAGTCATGTATGGATGTGAGAGTTGGACTGTGAAGAAAACTGAGCGCCGAAGAATTGATGCTTTTGAACCGTGGTGTTGGAGAAGACTCTTGAGAGTCCCTTGGACTGCAAGGAGATCCAACCAGTCCATTCTGAAGGAGATCAACCCTGGGATTTCTTTGGAAGGAATGATGCTAAAGCTGAAACTCCAGTACTTTGGCCACCTCATGCGAAGAGTTGACTCATTGGAA
>SJYX01010514.1:146568-161769 GCA_006410675.1 Oreotragus oreotragus | reverse complement strand
GCCCACCAGGCTACTCCGTCCCTGGGATTCTCCAGGCAAGAGTACTGGGGTGGGGTGCCATTGCCTTCTCCGGTATTTCACTTTAGGGTGCTACAATTATGTTAAAGACACTGAGGGCTTCAGAATTCACTGAGGAGGGAAATATGGATAGTAGCATTAGTCATTTGGGACCACATTGGTTTCTGATACCAAAATTGCCTAAATGAGTTAAATACAATGTGTAAATTAAAATATCTGGTTGCTACTATGGCTGATTCATGTTGATGTTTGGCAGAAACAACACAATACTGTAAAGCAATTATCCCTCAATTAAAAAGAAGTTAAAACAAAACAAAATATCTGATTGCTGCTGCTAAGTCACTTCAGTCGTGTCCGACTCTGTGCGACCCCATAGACGGCAGCCCGCCAGGCTCCCCCATCCCTGGGATTCTCCAGGCAAGAATACTGGAGTGGGTTGCCATTTCCTTCTCCAGTGCATGAAAGTGAAAAGTGAAAGGGAAGTCGCTCAGTCGTGTCCAACTCTGTGCGACCCCATAGACGGCAGCCCACCAGGGTCCCCCGTCTCTGGGATTCTCCAGGCAAGAACACTGGAGTGGGTTGCCATTTCCGTCTGCTAGTCTGTTTAGTAAATGAATAAATAAATAGTAGGGTCCTTATTACACAACATAATGGATGGATAAACCTGGTTTTGTAAATGGAGGCATATGTACTCATAATGCAACTCTTATAGCTGAGGATGAACAAGATCTCTGGTTCTCTAAGAACTGAAATTTCCCTGGAGGAAGCCCAGAATGAACACTTTAGAGCTGCCCAGTCTTGGGCCATTGCCTTGAGCCTGTGGGCATTATTTTACCCTCGGGTAAAAGGAGGCTGCAATTTGACCAACAGCTGTGTGTGCTCCAGGCCACTACCAAGGGAGGCTGACTCGGCAGCTGCTCTTCCATAGCCAACCCACCAGCCTCTGAGTGTGTTCTAAAAAAAAGAAAAAAATAAGCCCCTTAGAGAGGCTGGAACAGGCTAGTAGTTGCTAGGCAAGTTATTCGTGGGTCCTTGCCAAATGTCTGAAATGCAAATAGGGAACTTTCTGGGAAGAGGAGTGAGATGGTGGCGCATGTTGGTTGCCATAGGAATGTTTCTCTGATTGGAACAAGACCAGAAAGTGGAGAGAGCAAGACGGCTGTATCTGTGGTTCTTTCTGCTTGGGCATGGGAGCCCAGAGTGGGCCATGGAGCAGAGGTAAGCCATGGGGAGGAAGGGGCTAAACCCGGGAAATGTTCTGTGAGGCTAAGTGTGGAAAAGGCAGAAGGACACTGCATCCTGTGGAGGGAAGAAGGGCCTCAGCAGATGAGTCCCTGGATGCCCTGTGAAGCTAATGGTTTCTGAAGCTAAAACCAGGCAGGAGAATTAAGAATAGTTTAACTCTGGGAAATTACATGATGAACTCCTATGCTGTTCTGAAGGTCTGAGACTTGGAGAAGCCACCATCTAGAATTAAGTCAGGGAAAATTCTGATTTGACTCTGGAAAAAAAACAGGTTTAAACTAGATGTAGATTTAAAATAGATTTAGTTGAAAGAAATATTTAATTTGAAAGTATCTTTTAAGTAAATATTATGCTACATTATATCTTTATTTCAATTCATAAAACAAAGGTAGTGGTAAAGATTTGTTAATTAATTATGCTGCTATATTTATTAAGTCCTCTTTTTATAGAGGGGGGAGCACAATTGACCAACTTTGACTGACGTCAAACCTTAAAGAGACCCTCTAAGATGGGCTTGCTGCTCTCTTACTATTAATAAGCACCTTACATATCTGGTGGCAGCTTCTGGGATGACAGCTCAGGGTCCAAGCAGAAATAAGCAGCCTTTAGCTTTTTCAAATGTTGAACCTTTGAGCTATTTAACTTCTCTGTCATTGATCAATTATCAGCTCTTAAAATGGATGTGAGAGCTAATCTTTGCCTCTCTGGAATGTTGTGAGCATGGATGCTGCTGTCATTGAATACAATTTCTGGAGGTGGTAGAAGATCCTGAGGTGCCTGTGATGATAATGATAGGCTTAGTTTGTCATAATGATTTAGGTTAAAGATTTTGTGTTTTAGGTTTTTTTCTTTAACTTAAAGGAAGCTTTGTTTAGTTGATAGTTTTACTTATACATGTGAAGTATTTATATATATATAATTATTATCATTTGTGCCATAGATTTGATTTGTTTTCAGAGGGTATTTAAAATAGTCTCATTAGTGTGTATATGTGTGTGTATTAAAAAAGTTGCTTCTTTTTTAAAATATTTGTTTCTTTACTTACTTGGCTGTGTTGGGTCCTAGTTGCTGCATGCAGGATCTTTGTGGTGCACAGGCTCCCTAGTTGTGACCCACAACCCCACTTCCATGGGTAGAGGGGAAATGAGGCTTCTTGACCTAGTCACTCTAGAAGTCTGGAGCAAGGCGCTGAGGAGGAACATTTTCTAATTCAAATTAATGTAAATGACCTTAATTAGGAACCACATTGAAATGTGGACATTTGAATCTTCCACTGAAACAGAAACTAGAGCCGCATGTGAAGAATGAAATGATAAGAAAGACAAAGGAGGCCCTGTAAGCAGGAAACACACTGATGTAAGTGTGTAGGAAGCCTCACGTTTGCCTCTACTCCAGAGAATATGGGCTCAGTAGTTGCAGCATACAGTGTAGTTGTTTCTTTTAGTGTGGTTTTTTTCTTGGGTTATGTAAAGAAGACTAATAGAACATGATATTTATTATCAAATATTTGAATTATAGTGATGCATATATACAAAGGATGGCATAGGACCCAGATTAGAGGTTACTGTATTCTGTTTCAGAATTCACTCCATCAGTGTTTTGGTCTGTGCCTTTAGCATCATTTTTACTTTAATTGATCAGATAATGGTTGATTGACAAATTAATCTGAGGTAAATTTGTAAACCAAATGTCAAATTTTAGTTTACTGGGAGAGTATAATTAGAATAACTATCTTTGGACTCTTCAGGTGGTATAACCTTTCTCTAGTTTGATCTTGACAAAGAAACTAAAATGTATATTGGTTATAATGTTTTTATAAAGTGATATTCTTATCTAGACCTACTAGAATTTAAGCTAAGCTAAGTCACTTCAGTCGTGTCTGACTCTGTGCGACCCCATGGACTGCAGCCACCCAGGTTCCTCCATCCATGGGATTTTCCAGGCAAGAGTAGTTACAAAGCAGAGTGTTGTACACGTGATTTCATGGGGTAAATAGCAATGCACTCACAAAACCCAAGCTGAACATGCAAGAAAGCTGAAACATGTGCTTTCGAGCCGCACACTCTGTCACCAAAAGCCCTAGGTCGTCATCCCATTTTTAGACTCAGAAAAGTGAGGCAGCCCAACAAATTTAAGCAGCACTATCTAATAAAAATAAAATGTGAACCTCAAATGTGCACTTTCTATGTAATTTTAAATCTTTTAGTAGCCACTTCAGAGTAAAAGGAAACAGGTAAAATTAATTTTAATATATTTAACCAAATGTATACTGAGATTACCATTTTAACAGTAATTAATATAATTATATGAGGGTTTTTTACATTTTTTCATATTAAATTTTGAAATCCAGTGTACATTTTTCACTTACAGCTCATCTAAATTTGGACAGTACGTTTTCACAGAAAACACATGATCTGTATTTAGATTAAAATTTACAGTTGAAAAGGTAGATTCACATACCCAAGTCATTCCACAATGCATATCAACTTTGCAATAATTGAATCAGTATCTATTTCTAAGTTTAAAGTTAAGTAAAATTTAAAATAAAATGCAGTTCCTCTGTCTCACTAGCCACATTTCAGACACTCAGTACCGACACTTGGCTGGTAGTGGCCTCCACGTTAGACAGCATAGACAGGCCTGCTTTTCTCCAGCTTCCGTTCTTTACTCCCGCATACCTCAGTTGTGAGTCCTATCTGAGAACTCTAATGGAGAAAGGACCTCACTTTGCAAGCAAGGAACTACAGACAAAGAGTTTACATTTTTAAAAGAGATTTCCATTTAAACTATATTAGAGCCCTCCTGGCAAGGTTATCTGTTTGGCTGACTATGCTGTCTCCACCTTGCTCCCAGACATACCCTCAACAGAGGAAAACATGCCAGTGTGCCTCCCTCGGGCTTCTGTGGTCATCCTCACACTGGCTGGTTCCTTTACATCACTGTTTCCTGGTTACGGGCCCTCCTTTGTCTTTCTTACTCTTTCATTCTTCACATTTGGCTCTAGTTTCCATTTTAGTGGAGGATTCAAATGTTCACCTTTCAGCGTGGTTCTTAATTAAGGTCATAGTGTTTGATTTATATTAATTTGAATTAGAAAATGTTCCTCCTCAGCCCCTTGCCGGGGAAGGCAATGGCACCCCACCCCAATACTCTTGCCTGGAAAATCGAATGGACGGAGTAGCCTGGTGGGCTGCAGTCCATGGGGTCGCTAACAGTCGGACAGACTGAGCGACTTCACTTTCACTTTTCTCTTTCATGCATTGGAGAAGGAAATGGCAACCCACTCCAGTATTCTTGCCTGGAGAATCCCAGGGATGGGGGAGCCTGGTGGGCTGCCGTCTATGGGGTCACACAGAGTCGGACACGACTGAAGTGACTTAGCAGCAGCAGCCCCTTGCTCCAGACTTATAGAGTGACTGGGCCAAGAAGCCTCACAGTCCCTTCTACCCATGGAAATATTTTTCTTTGGTCAAATCAGGGTTCTTCACTATGGTCACCTGTGATTAGACCTGTTAACCTTTAAGAACCTCCTTTTTTCCCTAGGCAGGAGGAATTAAGAAATATGTAGGTAGGTAGGTAGGTAATGATTTGGAAGATAACTCCCACCCCCACCCCCTTAGCCTTACTAGAATTTTTTTGCTTTGCATTTTGCTTAGGTCTGAACCTTGTTTGGCATATAGCGTGATTACCAAGAGGTTAATAGAGCACAGAGTTCATCAGTTCCTATTGGATACTTGCCACTTTCAAGGGACATTGTCAATTACAGTGTTGAAATTCAACCGGTGTATTCTTGGACATATAAGGTAAAAAGTACTTCCAGAGCCTTTCCAGGTTTAAGGAATAATGTATTATCCAAGACAGTAATAAGTCCTTCCTTGGTAAGAAAACTAGCTCAGAAATTCAGTCTGTTGAGTAATTTTGAACTAACTTGAGTAGGAATGCACATGTGCGCCTTCCTCATTACCATCAGAATCAAATAATTTTTAAATAGGACTTTGTGGAATGATTATCAATGACAGAAGGAAAAACCTTGTATGCTAATCTCTAGTCCATGAGCTGTGAGGGGTGTGATATCAGGAAAGCCATTGGCTTGCTTTGGGCCTCACTTCTCACCTGTCAAATGTTAGACCAGGTGGTCTCGAGGCCCATCTCAACCATCACATGTTTTGATCATCTTGGCTAATCCCACAGCTTCCCGGATAACCAGAGGCCTGTGAAGTCACTTCCTGAGAACATGTAGCAAGTGGGAGGCAGGTCTCTGGTTCTCAGTCATGTGCTTTGTCCACCCCAGAAGCTTCATTAGGCTCTGAGAGGCTGAGCATGAACCAGATGAAGAGATTCAGAAGAATGGCTGGTTCTATCTATCCCCATAACATCATTCATTTTGTCTGCTGATAGTTTGAGGCTGCTGGCCAAAACCTCTAAAACCTCCAGACCTCTAAACCTCTAAACCTCCTTGTCTGTTTTTTGCTACCTTCAGTAATTCAGCTCAGGGATCTCTATGGCATAAAGTCCACCAGTGACCTGTAAACAAAAAATATATATCAGTTCTTTGTTGCTGAAGAGGTATGATGACAAAGGAAAAAGCAGCAGCTGGAATGCAGTTAACTTTGCTCAAATATTTACCATTTAAACCACTATAACAAAGCAAAGCAGAACAGAAGACCCCAGGAAAGTACTGCTGTTGAAGTTCCCAGCGTGGGCTGGAGGCCTACTTCAAGTGTTGAGGCAGTACTCACAGATAGGAAGCTGAGCCTGACTTTCTCAGGAGGGCAGCTTTTTGCCAGGCAAATGCAGGAGCCTTTGTACTCCTGTCAATCAGTTGTTTAAAAAGACAAACAGGTGTCAAGGAAAGGAAGCTTATTGATTGACTATTAGGTATACAAGGCATACTAAGTATTTTTTACATATTGACTCATTTAATTCTATAACCACGCTACAAGATAGATAGGTATTATTTCCATTTTACAAATCAATGTAAGTACTCAGGAAAGTACTATAGCTTGCCTAGGGTCACAAAGTAAGTGAGAAGGGATTTTATTTGGCTCTAAAATCTAATTATTTTCCACTAATTTCAGTAATATCCAATAGTAGTGATTTCAGTTTGGTTCCACTGTGTTTGAGGAGGATGCCTGATGCCAATCTGAAGATGCCAACATAAATGGACCAGAATGAAAGGGAAATACGTAAATGGAGTAATTCATTTATAAGCAGAGGTTGTTAAACTGCATCTCAGAGATCCTTTGACGATATCACAAGCAAAAATATTAAATAAATTTTTAAATAATAGGATTATAAAGATACTCACCAATAGGATCATTGATCAGTGGCAAAAAGTTTAATCCTAAATCAAATTTAACCTTCAGAGGTGGTGCTCGCTGCTTTTGGGGTGAAATATGGTGCCATCATTTTGGTTTTTAAGAAACTGTGTTGTTTGGGTTGGTGGTTCCTTTGGGGACATGAGAGGATGACATTTGAATTCAATGTCCTTCCCACAGATATGAATGACAACAGTTATCTAATGCTGCACAATAAAGTTAGCATCTTAAACCAACGGCCATGTTTATTTTGCCCACAGATCTGCAATTTGGGCAGGGTTCAGTGGGGATCATTCATCTCTCCTCACTCAGCATCAGCTGGGTTGGCTTGGAGGCTTTAATCATCTGAGCTCACTCACTCATATGTCTGAAGCCTGCTCTGAAAAGACTGGAGTAGCTGGGCTCCTCTGGCATCTCTTTCTTGGTGACCTCTCCAGCATGAATTGCTGCAAGGTAGCCAGACTTCTGTGCTAGCTCAGTGCTCTTAAAGCACGTGGCTCAAGAGAGAAAGTCAGGCTGTAACCTTATCTTTTATGACCCACCCTAGGAAATCACACAGCATCCCTACAGTGCGTTCTGTTCATTGAAGCAGTTAGAAAAGCCGCTTAAGTTCAGTGGGAATGGAAATAGATTCTCTCTCTTGATAGGAAAGTGGAAAATTTCGGGAAGAGCATGTGGAACTGGAAATATTTCAGTGACCATTTTTGGAAAATACAGTCTGCTGTACAGATAAGCCAGGATATGGGATATGCTGATGCCTAAGCCAGATGTATCTCCGGGCATTTCTTGCCCATCCAAGGGAGCATATTGGTATGCAAATGAAATATAATTTATTTTCCTATAATTTAACCCACCATAATTTACACTCTTCAAAAAAGTAAATCATCTGCAAAATTTTGGCACTTTCTCTAACATTAGAAACAAATCACTTATAAAACATGAGTGGATTAGGCTAATGAGATAGCTAGTGTACTCGTTCTGAATTTTCCATCATTGCTGAGCCCATGCCTGTTTAATGTTCTTGAATTGTTATCATATATCTGCTTTTCTACATTATGTGCAGAAGTAAACAGCCGAATATTTATGTAAACACCTTGCATAGAAACCTTTCCACTTAAAACTAAAAAGTGAAGAAGACAGTTACACTTAAAATTCAATGTTTCCAGTAGGGGATTATTCTAGCATTTTAAAACATCTGCTGCCTCCTCTTTTGAAGATGAAATGATTATTCAAGACATATTTCTTAAAGTTTACAAAATTAAAAAAAAAAAAAAACTTGTATATCTTTTGTTAGTTTTACAGTTGACCCTTGAGCAACATGGGTTTGAACTGTGCAGGTACACTTATACATGGATTTTTTCCTAGTAAATATGTACTCCAGTGCTACTCAATCTGTAGTTGATTGAATTTGAAGATGCAGAGCTATGAATACAGAAGGCCAACTACAGAGTTACGTTTGAATTTTTGGCCGAGCTGCTCAGGGGTCAATGTCCCCGATTCTTGTGTTACTCAGGGTCAACTGGATTCTTAGGTACTTTATATTTTTGTTGCTGTTGTTAATGGTATCATTCTGATTATTGCCAAGTATGAACCTGCAGTTGATTTCTGCATATTAGTTTTATGAAAATTAAATTTGCTTAATCTCAGTACAGGCGTACTTGTTTTTTCTTATTGCACTTCAGTTTATTGCACTCCACAGGTATGGCATTTTTTACAAATTGAAGGTGCATGCAAGCCTGTTTCAAGCAAGTTTATCAGCACCATTTTTTCCAGCCGCATTTGCCTACTTGGTGTTTTTTGTGTCACATTTTGGTAGTCCTGGCATATTTCATACTTTTTTATTATTGTTGATCCTCTGTTTTATATGGTAATCTGTGGTCTTTCATGCTACTACTGTAACTGCTTTGGGGCATCACAAACTGCACCCTTATTAGATGGTGAACTTAATTGATAAATGTTGCGTGTGTTCTGACTGCTCCAGCAGCCAGCTAGCTGTTCTCCATCCATCTCCCTCTCCCTGGGGCTCCATGAGACACAGCAATACTGTAATTAGGCCAGTTAATAGCCCTGTGATAGCCTCTAAATGTTCAAGTGAAAGGAACAATTGCTCATCTCTCATTTTAAATCAAAAACTAGAGATGATTAAGCTTAGTGAGGAAGGCATGTCAAAAACTGATAGGTAAGCCTTTTCCACCAAACATCTAAGTTTTGAAAGCAAAGGAAAAGTTCTTGAAGGAAATTAAAAGTGAACACATGAGTGATGAGAAAGCAAAGCTGTCTTATTGTGAATATAGAGAAAGTTTTAATGGTCTGGATAGAAGTTCAAACCAGCCACAATATCCCTTTAACCCAAAGCCTAACCCAGAGCAAGGCCTTAATTCTCTTCAATTCTATGACAGCTGAAAGAATTGAGGAAGCTGCAAGAGAAAAGTTTGGAGATAATAGAAGTTTAAAGAAAGAAGCTGTCTCTAACATAGAAATGCAAGGTGAAGTAGCAAGTGGCTCCGCTAAACAGCAGATTTTCCATGTAGACAAAATGGCCTTCTACTGGAAGAAGATGCCATCTAGGACGTTCATCGCTTGAGAGTACAAGTCAGTGCTTGGCTTCAAAGCTTCGAAGGACCAGCTGACTCTTGTTATGAGCACATGCAATACGCGTGGTGACTTTAAGTTGAAACTGGTGCTCTTTCACCATTCCAAAAATCCTAGAGCCCTTACGAAGTGCTCAGTGTACTCTGTGTGTGTTCTAGAAATGGAACAACAAAGCCTAGATGACAGCACCTGTTTAAAACATGTTTAGTGAATATTTTGCAGAAGGAAATGGCAATCCACTCCAGTATTCTTGCCTGGAGAGTCCCATGGGCAGAGGAGCCTGGAGGGCTACAATCCGTGGGGTCACACAGAGTTGGACATGACTGAAACGACTAAGCCACAGCAGCAATGAATATTTTAAGCCCACTATGGAGACCTACTGCTCAGCAAAGGTTCCTCTCAGAATATGACTGTTCATTTACAATGTACCTGGTCACCCAAGAATTCTTATGGAGATATACAATGAAATTAATGTTATTTCCATACTTGCTAACACATTATCTGTTCTGTAGCCCTCGAATCAAGGAGTAACTTCATGTCTTATTATTTAAGAAATATATTTCGTAAGGCTGTAGCTTCCATAAATAGTGATTCCCCTGATGGATTTGGGTAAAATAAATGGAAAACCTCTGAAGAGGAGTCATCATTCTAACTGCCATTAAGGACATTTGTGATTCATGAGAAGAGTTCAGAATATAAACATTACAGGAGCTTAGAAGAAGTTGATTCCAACCCTCATGGATGACTTTGAGGGGTTCAGGACTTTAGTGGAGGAAGTAACTGCATATGTGGTAGAAATAGCAAGAGATGTAGAATTAAAAATGGAGCCTGAAAATGTGACTGAGTTGCTGTTACTCTCATGATAAAAACTTCACAGATGAGAAATTGCTTCTGATGGATAAGCAAAGTTCTTGAGGAGGGATCCACTTCTGGTGAAGATGCTATGAAGACTGTTGAAATGACATCAAAGGATTTAGAATTTTATATAAACTTAGTTGATAAAGCAGCCACAGGGTTTGAGAGTTTTGAAAGTTAGGTGGGTAAAATCTATCAAACAACATTACATGCTACAGGGAAATTGTGAATGGAAGTGTCAATCAATGCAGTAACTCAACTGTCTTATTTTGAAAAATTTCCATAGCCACACCAACCTTCAGCAACGCACCACCCTGATCAGTCAGCAGCTATCAACACTGAGGGAAGATCGTCCACCAACAAGTAGATTAGGACTCACTGAAGGGTCAGATGATAGTAGCATTTTTTTAACAATAAAAATATTTTAAAATTAAGGTATGTACATTGTAATTTTAGACATAATGTTATTATGTACTTAGACTGCAGTATAGTGTAAACATGACTTTTATCTGCACTTTCTCTTGTGGATCAGTCACTAAGTCATGCCCAACTCTTTGCAAACCCATGGACTGTAGCCCGCCAGGCTCCTCTGTCCATGGGATTTCCCAGGCAAGAATACTGGAGTGGTTAGCCATTGCCTGCTCCAGGAAATCTTCCCAACCCAGGGATCAAATCTGTGTCTCCAGCATTGCAGGCAGATTCTTTACCAATTGAGCCAATGGGGAAGCCTTTTTATATGTACTAGAAAACCGAAAAATTCATGTGACTCACTTTATTATAATATTGATTTTGTTTAAATCTTATCTATCCTTATTGACTTTTATCTGCTGAAGCTGTCAATTACTAAAAGAATTATACTGCAATTTGTCTCTCTGGTGATTTGCTCATTTCTCTAGTTATCATGTCAGTTTTTTGCTTTGCATGTTTTCAGATAATATTAATAGATAACACACAAATTATAATTCTTTGTGTGTTTTTCCATGTTTTAGATGTGTCTTTTACAATCAATGCATAGCTAGATTTTTATTTATTGTCAAAATATTAATTAGAAAGTGGGTCTTTTGCATTTATTGCAATTAATTGTATGTTTACTTTTATTTCTATCACTATTTTATGTATTTTTATTTGTGAATGTTTTCTGTTTCTCCCACCCCCCACACATACATTTCTTGCGATCTTTTGAACCAATCATTTTTTTCCTCAGTCTGGGTTTTTCCTCCTGCTTCTTTTTAGGTTATATGCATAGTGTCTGCCCCCTTAGTAACTGTTCTTGCTATTTCAGCAAATATATTCTAAATTAAAGTTTCTATTTGATGAGTATGTTATAACTCATGCTCCAAAACTCAAAGACTTACCTCTCCTCAGCTTATTTTTCTTCCACAATTACACATTTTTCTTATAGTTTTAAATAAAGATTACTTGGTTTTATCCATCTACTTGTCATTGTTTTCCCTTGTTACTTTCTTCCATTTCAGAGTTTCATCGGTAGTCTTTTTCCTTCTTTCTGAAGTATATCCTTTAGAATTTCATCTAGTGAGTTTTTTAATAGTAAACTCTATACTATATGTCAGTAATACAGAGATGAATAAGTAACACTCGCAAAAAATATATATTTGCAGTGTAAGTACAGAATTCAAGATTAGAACAGTGTTTTGTGAGCACAGGGAAGGGAAGCTAAGTTTAAGGAGCAGGGGCTGGGGTCATCTCAGGATAGGAAATGTGAAGTGTGGAGGGCTCTGGGTGCTTTCATGGAACAGTCATCAGCGCAGCAGGCTGGAGCTTAAGAGCAGGTTAGTGCCAGATGGAGCTAGAGAGGTTAGCTCGTTAGCAAGTGGGTTATGCAGAGCCTTAAATGCCAAACTGATGGCAGTAGAGAGTTAGGGCAGGTTTAAAGCAGTGGGGTGACATGAGTAGATGCATTATTTAGGAGTGATATGTGTGACTCCTGATCTGGGAGGAGGCTGGTAACTAAACCAAGGCAAGCAAAGATAATGAAGAGGAGAAACAAAATTTTAAAGGACATTGACAAGGTAAAGCTCTGAAAAGAAGATTTAAAGAAGCGAGATTAGGTGATGCACTCCAAAGAGTATAATCCAGAGGACTAGCAGGATTGAGAGCAGGGGAGGCAGACTGCATGTTGGGGGTGTAGTGAGACACCACTGCAAGGAGAAGATGAGGTGAGTTTGTCACATAGATAATTTGATATCTTTTCAGGAAGATGATGAGTCAGTCTTAGAAGAAATCAGTGTTTAATAAATTAGGGATATCTCTGTGTTGAGAACTCAGCAACATTTGATTTTGGTGGTTCTGATCATTACTGTTTTTCCTTCTTTCGTTTCCTGAGTTAGAATACAGATCTCTGCTGCAGGATGCAAAGAGTCTGTTTCTAGCAATAAATAACATAAAATTAAATAATCGTAGGATTTCAGTGAAATTTTAGGTCTAGAATTTGAAATGTAGAACTATCTTCTCTGCTGTTTGCAAAATGATTGCTGCCATGCAGTGCCTGCTCTTGGCTGATGGGACCTCTTGTTGGGTATCTATTTTTAACCTTAACACTGTCCACAGGCTGGCAGATGTGATCCAAAGTGTCTAAGAGCATCTGATAAGACAGGAAGGAGTGGAAGGGAGGGAAGACAGAGGCAGGGCAAGGGAAGGTGAAAAAAAAAACAAAAACCCTCCATTTAATTAAAAAAGTATTTGCAGTCCTTATGCTTCCTACCTGCTGTTTTTAGCTGGCAAGATCAGTTACCTCCCTGGAGATTGCCACCTTGCCTATGAGCCCAGATTCGGGTTTTCTTTTTAATGCGTGAGTCATCATGGTGATTCAGTGACTTATTCGTAACTCACACGTAATGATTGCTGTGGACCCTGCTGAGAGTTCAGAGGAACTTCTCCCTGTCAGGGTGGTAAGTAGCTTTAATAGCAGATGTGATGTGTCAGTCCAGAACATGAGCAACTCCTTGCCTTCTACCTGGTGCTATCCTGGAGTGCTCTGGACTTGGGCATGCATCCGTCAGTTCAGTTTAGTCGCTCAGTCGTGTCTGACTCTTTGTGACCCCATGAAGTGCAAGCCTCATCATTTCTTGTCAGAGGAGGGAGCTGGGAGTTTGGGGAAAAAAATTATGTGCTATAAAATGTTTTCTTAGAGGAGCTCTACTCTACCTGGCAGCATCATGATCTAAAATATTCCTGGCCTTTTTACATTGGTGGCAGTGGCTGACCCATGGGATCCTGATGTGTGAATTGGGTGCTGTTAAAATATCTTATCTTTTAGAAGTGACTCAAGAGGAAAAGTAAGTACAAGTTACTCATTTCAACCTGGATGGAAAAAAAGTTTGAATTGTGAAGTTGCAGAATGATTCTTATAGTTCTTGTTGTTGCTATTAAAAACTACAAATACAGATTCTAAAATCTGCTTAGAAATGAGTTTGTCACTATTAACACTTGCCTTTGGATGACGTTGGTAAAGTAGAAAGTTGTTGACATAGATGAGCTCATGAGAGCAGGATTTTATTGAATTTATCTAAATTTTACCTAAATTGTCTCATTTAATCAACTGTGCAATTAAGGAAACTCAGAGAGTGAGGAAACTGTCCAAGGTACTGTCCAACTGAGTAAGTACATGGTGGACACAGTTCAAACTCAGGAATAATTAATTGGTGGCAAAATTTATACCATACTGCCTCTGGGTATATTTTGGTATTTACTTTCGCTCATGTGAGAAAATAGATGTGTTTTCTGTGATAAATTTGTCTTACCCAGGTGTTTCCCCTTTATGGAAACACCATTCCTCTATACCTGCCCTGAGTTCTAGCCTTCAATCCCTGGATGGTGTCTTCAAGTAACAAAAATAGAAAAAAAAAAAAAGCCTAAATAAGGGATTTGGTCCACAATCCACAGTGCAACAGCTCGCCCTACTGTAGTCTTTCCTTTGTACCCTTTCTTGAATGTCCATCACCCTATTTATGATGTTTAAACTATTAAAATTTCTGACTGTCCTTATCATAAATACAGATTATACAAAGTCCTGAGAAGCAAAGATGTCAGCTGTATAAACACAGGGATTTATTTCTTTTTTCAAGTGATTTAAACTTGACTAAATGCCAGGGATGAACCAAATGTCAAGCCATCAAGAACAAGAGGAACATATAAAGGTTGTCTCGGGAGCAGGTTTCCTTGATACCAAACTGAAGTAACTTCCTGTATCCTACCATGCTTTGGGGAAACAGAGCCTTTAATACACATGAGTGTTCTATTGCCTTCAAAAGAACTTATAATCACTTGCTTGAATAAGCAGAATTTACAACAAAAAAGCTTAAGGACATGCATGGATAGCATTTCATTATGAAAAGAGGCAGTGTTAGAAAGACAAAAAACATTTGAGATGAGATAATAGTTTGAGGTAAGTCATTTTCCCTGAGAATTACAGGTACCCAACCAAAAGACTTCCGTATTTTTAGCATGGGTTGTAACCCACAAAATACAAAATGAAGAGCTAGATCCAGGAGTCAAGAGTTACGACAACATGAAACAACAGAAGGTAAGAGGATTGATTAAGAGCAATAACTGATAGATCATCACCATAGGACAGGTATCATCTGTTCTCCAGTGCAGTTTACCACCTGTTTTTGAGAGCCCACAAGGAGTGACTCCTGGGGAGCCCCTTCTAGTCTGTCAAAAGAAAATAAAACAAAGAGAAGGGAGACTATGTAGAATAAAGATTGAGGAGGATCTTTATGTATATTTGATACAGGTACACCAAACTTACCTGACTAGCAAGGTACATTTATTTTTAACTTTATGCCAACTTGTGGCAGGTAAATGAATTTCTGAAAAGTCCTATGGAGCCATTTGTACTAACCTCTGTTGATTTTCTACTAACTTTATGGAAACTCGTGTTCTTAAACTGTGTAGAGGCTTTGGTTTTACCACCTGTATAATAAAGGAGGCAATGCAGATGGTCTGTAATGTATGATTTGTGACCACAGCGGGTGGATTTAGATGAGTTCAGTTATCAATTGATGTGCTAGACACATGATGAATGACTTAAGGAAAATCAGCCAAGGACAGGTAGCAAGTAGCTCGTCTTGTCTGATCTCAGCAGAGCATGTACAGCTTTCCAGACCACCAGAGAAAAGGGGGCTCTTAGCCAGGCTCTGTTTGGTTGTTT
>SJYX01010514.1:63805-105133 GCA_006410675.1 Oreotragus oreotragus | reverse complement strand
AAAAAATAAAGTCTGACACTGTTTCCACTGTTTCCCCATCTATTTCCCAGGAAGTGATGTGACTGGATGCCATGATCTTCGTTTTCTGAATGTTGAGCTTTAAGCCAACTTTTTTGCTCTCCTCCTTCACTTTCATCAAGAGGCTTTTTAGCTCCTCCTCACTTTCTGCCATAAGGGTGGTGTCATCAGCATATCTGAGGTTGTTGATATTTCTCCCGGCAGTCTTGATTCCAGCTTGTGTTTCTTCCATTCCAGCGTTTCTCATGATGTACCCTGCATATAAGTTAAATAAGCAGGGAGACAATATACAGTTGGTCTAGCCCTCTCCTATTCTGTAAAACCACCTCAGCCAGGGTGTCTAGTTGGTCCTGTAATGAAGAGCACAGCAATAATACTGATTAGGGATAGAGGCCGGGGTTGACAATGAAAATCCATCGATATTTTGATAGCCGGATCCTCAAGCTTCTGCTGTGTGTTGACCAGCCAGCTACCAGAGTGTGGCTGGAGCAAGGCTGGAGAATCCTCAAACTTCTGCCATGCATTAACTGGTCAGCTTCCAGAGTGACTAGAGCAGGGCTCAGCATCCTTTGTGGGTGAGGGCCATTGTCTTTGGAACCAGACTTTGAGGAGGTTTTTGGGGTCCCAAACTGCTTTCCAGGTGTCCTCATCATGGAAAGTCACTGCCTTCTTGACTCTGGTGTGGTGGATCCAAGGGAATGACACCTATAACTCTAATAGCAGGCGGGGTTGCCAGGGTGACTGTGTGAAGGTCTGTCCAAACTGGCTGAAGTGTTATTTTTTTTTTCTAATGTTTAACCCATATCTCATCTCCTGATAGGATGAACCCAGTTGCCCAAAGGAATGGGTGTCCTTTCTAAGGTTTACCAGGTGATATGGCAGAATACTTTTTCCAGGGCCTGGAGGTGTTGGGACATCTCCAGGTCAGCTAGTTGTTGGTGGTCTCCCTTGAGCTTTTCTATCACTGGAGGTGGTCTCCTGTATAAGATCTCAAAGGGAGAAAGCCTGAGGAACTCAGGGTGCATTTACAGAGGGAGATGAGAGTCCACAGAATGATAAGGCAGCTTGTTCCAGCATTGTCTGGGTGTTGGCTGGGGGATATTCTTGTCGTACTACTACTTGGAGAAACAAACTTAACAAGGAAGTTAAAGATATATCACCCAAAGATTAATAGAAGTAGGAAAGCTGTTGTGGGGCTAGCCAGGAGAACCAGGTCCAGACATTGGTTCATGACAGTAGTATTTCTCTAGGTATGAGAACATGCAAGAATTTGGATTCATAAAAATCTTTACCTGAAAACATCTGACTATCTGAGGGCCTGTTTTCCTGGGTTTTTCCCAGAGTACAGAGTGCCTTATTTTTTTGTCTCCACCCTAAACTCCTTTCAAGGGGGTGTTGAAGGTCAGCATCTTGTGGCAGTCATAATTTAATCTTTGTAGAGGCAGTTGGCAAGAGCCAACTTCCAGTCAGCAGGGCCCCTTCAAAGCCACATATTTGACCATGTTTTGGGGGCATTTCATGGTCATTGTTGGAGAAGGCAATGGCACCCCACTCCAGTACTCTTGCCTGGAAAATCCCATGGACGGCAGAGCCTGATAGGCTGCAGTCCATGAGGTCACTAAGAATAGGACACAGTTGAGCGACTTCCCTTTCACTTTTCACTTTCCTGCATTGGAGAAGGAAACGGCAACCCACTCCAGTGTTCTTGCCTGGAGAATCCCAGGGACGGGGGAGCCTGGTGGGCTACCATCTATGAGGTCGCACAGAATTGGACACGACTGAAGCGACAGCAGCAGCATGGCCATTGTGTCCCATGGTGCTGGGAAGGCTCATTCCCAGGTCTAACAAAGGTTCCATTGACAGGCTACTCAATGTGTTGTCACTGGACCAGGCCTTGAAAGTAGCAAAAGTCTCTGTCTTACTAGCCTCTTGGTCCAGGAAAATATTTCCTCTTGTTCTTTCTCTCCATATATAGTTACATTATTACAATTATTGATCTCACATGGAACTGCATATCATCATTTATCACAGGCACACATAAGAAATTTGATAACGTAAGAAATAATCTTCTGAAGCAAGCTACATGGGAAATAATATAGCTAGCAGTTATTAGTAAGATCACAAGCAAGAATTTAAGTCAAGAACTTTCATTGGATATAACCCGGTATACCCCAGGTCATCTGACTCAGATAAATGATTATAGCCAATTGTTAATCTCTTGGTTGTCATTTCCTTTTTCAATGCATGAAAGTGAAAAGTGAAAGTGAAGTCACTCAACCGTGTCCTACATCACGGAGCATCTGACCTTTATACAAAGATTGGTTACTGAGATAAGCTTTAGAAAAAATCTTAGGGTGTCTTTTTAATAACTTAATTAAAACTTTTAGTAATATAACAAGGAACTGTCTCAGAAGTGAGTCTTAGTAAGCACAGACCTTAATTAACAAAACTAGAACTTAATATCCAATGAAACATAATTTTTTTCTTTTTTGGGAGAACTCATTGTAAGGGCATTAACACTGTAACCAGGGAAGGCTTTAACCCATCAAATAAAAATAAGGTCTGTCCGGGAACTAGGAAAAGGCAAGCAGCTGCCTTGGATTTCCCATAGCCCTGGCTCTTTGATTTTCAGCTGTTGTTTATCCATTTTTAATTTCCTGATTTAGAAGCAGACTATTGCCATGTTTTAAGGACATCAGGATAGCAAAAGTCAAACCGTGAGGGGTTATTTTTTGTAGAAGCAGAATGAGTTTTGTCTGCATGTACCATAATCTGAAATAATGTTTATTTACCAAAGTAACAAAAAGATTTAAAAAACAAATATAAATCACTTAAAGGCAAAGAAATTCACAATCTGTTATTGAAAGTTTCATTCTAAGAAAACTTCGTTCTGTAAACAGAGAGAAGACCAAATTCCAATCTGGTTCCAGCTTACTGTTAATAACAACATTTGTTTATTTGTTTAATCTTGGAAAGTCTTTTTCATAAATCTTGAAGAACTAGCTTTATTCTTCAGAAGGCACAAGAGTAAAACCATAGGAAGCATGTTTAAAATCTGATTCTATTGCAGTTGACAGAGAAACCTGGTCATTGCTGTGATATGTAGCACTTTAANTGGAGTATATAAAAGAATAAAAAAGTGAAGTAAGTCAGAGAAGAACAAATACTGTATACTATTACGTATATGTGTAATCTAAAAAATACAACAAAGCAGTGAATATGACAAAAAAGAAGCAGACTTGTAGAGAACAAATTAGTGGTTACCCATGGGGAGAGGGAAGAGGGGAAAGGCAAGATGGGGGCAGGGGATTAAGAGGTCCAAACTACTAGGTATAAAATAAGCTGCTAGAATTTATAAGTACCATACAGGGAATACAGCCAATATTTTATAATAAGTATAAAAGAAATAACACCTTTAAAAATTTTGAATCACTATATGATATGCCTATAACTTATATAATATTGTACATCAGCTCTACTTTGATAAAAATAATAAATTTTTAAAGTAAATTTTATGAAACTCCACCTGATCCTCTAAAAAGCCATTTTTCTGTGTTCTTATTGAATACCTGGGAAGACAGTGGGCTCATGAAGAACAGCCTCTATTTACATAGCTTATTTCCATATCAACTCCTAAAAGTGTCAAAAGCAGCAGAGTAGAGTGGCTGGAAGGGATGGACTGAGGACAGTCTTCAGGTCACCCTTTGATGGAGATAAAAAGGCTCCAGAAGGGCTTCTTTGCTTGTTTGGAGCCTGAACAAGAGCCCCTGGGATCCTCTTGAGAGGTAAATACCAAAGGGAGATTGGACGTGGGGAGACTTAGATGAGTATGCAATGGGTGATTCAGAGTAACTGAGAAGAACATTTTAAGAGAGTTTACAAATTGGTAAAAAAAATATATATATATATCACATTAAAAACTCCTCATGACATACTAGTAAGTAGGAAAAAAAAAGTAGACACTGTCTTGTACATATAATCGTATTAAATTTTGGAGAAGAAATATTTACAGGTGTGTCATTGGATGATATTTTTCTGGGCCTACCTTTAGGCTTTTCTGTGTTTTCCAAGCTTTCTACAATAAGCATGTATCTCTTTTATACTCTAAAAAAAGTGATTATAAACAAAATCCTAAAGTATTATCTATTCAGGAAGGGGACTCTGCTGCTCACCATTTCACCCCCAGTGTCAGGGCTGTACATTAGAATCCTTAGAAAGTGTGTGAACTATGCAGCTTTCTGAGCCTCATTGCTGGAGATACTGACTCATTTGAACTGGTAGGAAACAAGACAGCCAAGGAAGGTGGAAGCAGATTCTAGACTAAGTCATACTAAAGAATGTTATCAGAGCTGTCATTTCCCCTGTAAACTACAGGTTCATTGTAATGTTGAGTAAAATCCATACTCCAGTTGAAGGCTAACACTCTAACCATCTGTTCATTTTAGCTCCAGTAGTTGCTCTACCAGGGAAGGACAGATCTAATTCAGTTTTCCCCTGAGATGCCTCGTGGGCTTCTGGGACTTGGAAAAGGTAATTATCTCTCAAGTACCAGATGGCTGTGTAGATTAGCTCTGATGAGTAGAAACAGTGATGTAAACAAAGGATGTGATTAGCTGTTTGAATAACAACAGGTCCTCTCAAGGCAGATGTACTGGAAACAAGGGTGGGGTGGGATACAAAAGTTTTCATTTTCTTGGGTTCTTTAGCAATACATTCATTATTTCAGTGGACATAAAGAGTGGGCTAACTTTATACCACAGCATTCTCATTTTTATTAAGGTAACACTTTCCTTAAAACTTTGTGGTAAGAAAGAGTCGGACACGACTTAGCGACCTCACTTTCACTTCACTTTCACTTTCATGGGTGTGTACCTGCTCCTGCTCCTGCTCCACTTTCTGAGATTACGTGATCCAGACTTTGCAAGGAGCAAGCTGAGTTACAGAGGCAAAAGGAATAGGAGGTTATGTAAAATTTTAACTTTCCTCTTCAAGCTGAACAGTGAAAACTCAGCAGGCTGTCATTGGTGAGGGTGGACGAAAAGCTTTGTATGTAGTGGAGCTTAGGAGGTCAGCAGGAAGCAGTGTGATGTAAAAGGAATACTGAGCTTGTAGAGAGTCCTAGGTTTGGGAGCATCCTCACTCTGCCAGCTTACTGGCCAGACGACATGGTCAAGATCTTTAACTTGATACTGTTTGGGTATGACTGCTGTGTACCCGGCACCATGTTTGACACTGCTGATACAGTTGTGGGTGTGACAGGATTTGCAGCTAAATGTGACCACCCTGGTTTATTTTTTAGGGGATTCTTGTGTGAGTCACTTCTTTTGTTAACTCTGTCTTCATATTAGAAGTATTTTCAGTGACAACATTATTTTCAGTAACAAGTATATTTTAAAGTTCACATGGAGATATCATTAATATATCCATCCAGGATACCAAATTGAAAAAATAAATAAAACTGAAAAAAAAAAAAAAGAAGAAAGAAAAAAGTACACAGCAATGTAGATGGAGAATACACTTTATCTTGTTGGAAAAGTTTTTTAATGCATTTATTCCCATAAATAGAAAAATGTAAAAACACTACCAACATTGATATAAGGGATATACGTTGCTTATTAAAGATAATTTTCATGAAGATACAGGCAGCCCAGTGCTCATAACAGCATTATTTACACAAACACATATACATACACACATACATACACATATATACAGTGGAGTATATAAAAGAATAAAAAAGTGAAGTAAGTCAGAGAAGAACAAATACTGTATACTATTACATATATGTGTAATCTAAAAAATACAACAAAGCTGTGAATATGACAAAAAAGAAGCAGACTTATAGAGAACAAATTAGTGGTTACCCATGGGGAGAGGGAAGAGGGGAAAGGCAAGATGGGGGCAGGGGATTAAGAGGTCCAAACTACTAGGTATAAAATAAGCTGCTAGAATTTATAAGTACCATACAGGGAATACAGCCAATATTTTATAATAAGTATAAAAGAAGTAACACCTTTAAAAATTTTGAATCACTATATGATACACCTATAACATATAATATTGTACATCAGCTCTACTTTGATAAAAATAATAAATTTTTAAAGTAAATTTTATGAAACTCCACCTGATCCTCTAAAAAGCCATTTTTCTGTGTTCTTATTGAATACCTGGGAAGACAGCGGGCTCATAAAGAACAGCCTCTATTTACATAGCTTATTTCCATATCAACTCCTAAAAGTGTCAAAAGCAGCAGAGTAGAGTGGCCGGAAGGGATGGACTGAGGACAGTCTTCAGGTCACCCTTTGATGGAGATAAAGAGGCTCCAGAAGGGCTTCTTTGCTTGTTTGGAGCCTGAACAAGAGCCCCTGGGATCCTCTTGGGAGGTAAATACCAAAGGGAGATTGGACAAGAGCCCCTGGGATCCTCTTGAGAGGTAAATACCAAAGGGAGATTGGACGTGGGGAGACTTAGATGAGTATGCAGTGGGTGGTTCAGAGTAACTGAGAAGAACATTTTAACAGAGTTTACAAATTGGTAAAAAATATATATATATATATATCACATTAAAAACTCCTCATGACATACTAGTAAGTAGGAAAAAAAAAAGTAGACACTGTCTTGTACATATAATCGTATTAAATTTTGGAGAAGAAATATTTACAGGTGTGTCATTGGATGATATTTTTCTGGGCCTACCTTTAGGCTTTTCTGTGTTTTCCAAGCTTTCTACAATAAGCATGTATCTCTTTTATACTCTAAAAAAAGTGATTATAAACAAAATCCTAAAGTATTATCTATTCAGGAAGGGGACTCTGCTGCTCACCATTTCACCCCCAGTGTCAGAGCTGTACATTAGAATCCTTAGAAAGTGTGTGAACTATGCAGCTTTCTGAGCCTCACTGCTGGAGATACTGACTCATTTGAACTGGTAGGAAACAAGACAGCCAAGGAAGGTGGAAGCAGATTCTAGACTAAGTCATACTAAAGAATGTTATCAGAGCTGTCATTTCCCCTGTAAACTACAGGTTCATTGTAATGTTGAGTAAAATCCATACTCCAGTTGAAGGCTAACACTCTAACCATCTGTTCATCTTAGCTCCAGTAGTTGCTCTACCAGGGAAGGACAGATCTAATTCAGTTTTCCCCTGAGATGCCTCGTGGGCTTCTGGGACTTGGAAAAGGTAATTATCTCTCAAGTACCAGATGGCTGTGTAGATTAGCTCTGATGAGTAGAAACAGTGATGTAAACAAAGGATGTGATTAGCTGTTTGAATAACAACAGGTCCTCTCAAGGCAGATGTACTGGAAACAAGGGTGGGGTGGGATACAAAAGTTTTCATTTTCTTGGGTTCTTTAGCAATACATTCATTATTTCAGTGGACAGAAAGAGTGGGCTAACTTTATACCACAGCATTCTCATTTTTATTAAGGTAACACTTTCCTTAAAACTTTGTGGTAAGAAATGACAATATTTTCCATCACTTGTAAAGAATAGTAATGTCTTCTTCCTGGGACATCTATCTATTCATTTATTTAAGAATTCCAAACAAAGCATTTTCAGCTCCATTTATGACTGCTATGGAAAACTCCAATATTCATACTATCTACCTATACAAATATTCATACTATTTACCTATACAAACACAGACCTATAATTTATATTTAAAAAAAAAAAAAGACAAGTGAAGCTACCCATATATTTTAGGCCACTATTCCATTTCTGCTTAGTTAAAAGCAACAACAACAACAAATTGAAAGTTTTCAAGTTGCTGCCTACTGAAAACCATGCTATAGACTCCAGGTTCTCCCAGCTCTCAATTCCCTAAGGTACAAATGGAGAGAGAGGAAAAATCACAGACAATTTAAAGCATGGTTGATCCCCTGGCGAAGGAAATGGCAATCCACTCCAGTATTCTTGCCTGGAGAATCCCATGGACGGAGAAGCCTAGTAGATTACAATCCACGGGGTCGCAAAGAGTCGGACACGACTGAACGACTTCACCTCACCTCACCTGAGCCAAAACTAGTCCAAATGTGGTACCAAAATTTTCATTGTAAACATATTTAGTTCAAAGTGTGTTTAATATTCAGAAATACATTAACATTCTAAAACATCATTTAAAAGCATAGATAATGTAGATATTGATTTAGTGCAAGCAACTAAACATTTACTTCCTCAACAAAGAAATGGTCAGAATATTAAAATAAAAAATATTTAAAATCAGAGTTTTAAAAAGATCAAAGTCTTTTAAAATATACTGCTTGGTTTTTTGGGTTTTGCTAATTTGTTTTATTCCTGGGTTGGGAAAAATCTGGAGAAGGGATAGACTACCCACTCCAGTATTCTTGGGCTTCCCTTGTGGCTAAGCTGGATTTGATCCTTGGGTTGGGAAGATCCCCTGGAGAAGGGAAAGGCTACCCACTGCAGTACTCTGGCCTAGAGAATTCAGACATGACTGAGCGACTTTCACTTTCAATTTGTTTTATGGAGAAAGAGAGATGTCCCCAAGCTATGATAGGAAATCACATCTATTCATTAGTGTGTTGTTTCCAATAAAGACACAAAGATGAAAATATTCATGCTGAATTGTGACGATTTTATTTTTTGACAGTTTATGTATACCTTTGGGCATGGTTAATCTTCAGACTGATTTATTTTCCAGCCCTAGATAATGAATAGTTAAACCTCATATCACTCTGACCCATTTTCCTAACATTTAGGTAAGTAGTGAAGATTAGGCAAGTAAAAGTAGTAGGTGTTACTAGCAAGTACACCTCTGTGAGGAGAGTTGGTCGTCAGTCGATATTTTTTCATTATCTTGCTTACTTGCTTCCCTGGTGGCTCAGACGGTAGAGTGTCTGCCTGCAATGCGGGAGACCCAGGTTCGATTCCTGGGTTGGGAAGATCCCCTGGAGAAGGAAATGGCAATCCACTCCAGCACTCTTGCCTGGAAAATCCCATGGACGGAGGAGCCTGATAGGCTACAGTCCATGGGGTCGCAAAGAGTCAGACACAACTGAGCGACTTCACTTCACTTCACTTCAAGCCTGATGTCACTGGTTCTAGCTTTCTCCTTTCCCTAACATCTGGATAATTTAACACCAGGTAGGTGATGCTGGTTGTGGCTGGCTTTCCGTTAATCTGTGCCTCCATGTTGCGTTTTATCCACACTTACTAGGTACATGCAAGAAATTAACAAAACTGTGTTTAGATACACAAGGAAATGGCAACCCACTCCAGTATTCTTGCCTGGTGAATCCCATGGACGGAGGAGCCTGGTGGGCTACAGTCCACGGGGTCGCAAAGAGTCGGACACGACTGAGCAACTTCACTTCACTTCACTTCACTTCAGCATAGCATAGATAAATGCTATGTGCTTTTAGAGTTACAATTTTATTTGAGGATGTTGGGGACAAAATAATGTTAACAAATTTTATTAATGATAAATAACTTTAAAATTATTTTATATTAAATAAATTGTACATATTATAGAATATAAAGCAAAATGTGGTTTGGCTTTTAAAATGAAACAAGAGACTTGAAGGAAATTTCCTGCTTAGAGAGAATACTTTCTACTATACCCTGAGGGTCCAGAATGTAGGGTTAGAGTGGGGGTGGGTGGAATATATATTTTTTCTTATATTAAATGTTCTTCTGTGAAAACATTGAGAAGCACTACATGAGGTCATCAAGAACAATAGCATAAAATTTATTTAAATCAATGTCCATTCAGTTATAGTTATGAAGGAATTCCGTTCAGTTACTATACTTTCTCTGAAAAAGCCTACCTCTTAAATGAGCCAAGCATAAATCACTTATTATCCAGTTTATGAGGACTCAACATTTAGAAAACAGTTTAAAGAAATACAGATGGATAAATTCTCACAATTACCTGATAGAGAAGCAGTAGTTTCCTCATTTACCTATTTTAATGTCTTGATAACCACTTTGCATGTCAGAAGTCCCCATGACTTGTGCATACCTAGAAACTTGCTGTTGAAGGTTTCCTGCAGACTCTAATGATGATAAAGATGATGGTGAAAGTATTAGTAACTGAGTGGCATCCAGCTCTTTGCAACAACATGGACTGTAGCCTATCAGGCTCCTCTGTCCATGGAATTCTCCAGGCAAGAATACTAGAGTGAGTTGTCATTCCCTTCTCCAGGGGATCCTCCCGATCCAGGGACCGAACCTGGATCTCCCTTATTGCAGACAGGTTCTTTACCATCTGAGCCAACCAGGAAGCCCCCAAAGATGATGGTAGTCAGCACCTAATAGTGTTTACTGTGTGCCAGGCACTGCTCTAAGTGTTTTTCATTTAACCTTCACTAGAAACCCTCGGAGAAGGCAATGGCACCCCACTCAAGTACTCTTGCCTGGAAAATCCCATGGATGGAGGAGCCTGGTGGGCTGCAGTCCATGGGGTCGCTAAGAGTCGGACACGACTGAGAGGCTTCACTTTCACTTTTCTCTTTCATGCACTTTCATGGAGAAGGAAATGGCAACCCACTCCAATGTTCTTGCCTGGAGAATCCCAGGGACAGAGGAGCCTGGTGTGCTGTCATCTGTGGGGTCGCACAGAGTTGGACACGACTGAAGCAACTTAACAGCAGCAGCAGCAGCAACCCTATGAGATACAATTATCCTCCTTTTCCCATTTTACATATGAGGAAACTGAGGCCTGGATGGTTCAAAAAATCTCCCAAGGGCATGTGGCTTAGAAATCGTAGAACCAAGTTTGGCCCTCAGTGATCTGGCTCCAGAATCCAACTTGTAAACATTAACTTTTCCTGCTCCTCATTATGGAAAGTATTAAATATGTACTGTTTACTGGATTAGAATTCATGAAGTTGTTGCAAGTAATGTTGGAGAACAGCTTGAGTCATGTGAACAGCATTAACAAATGAGGAGCTGGTAGGATTGGGCAACCGTGATGCAGCTGATGTTTCCAAAGAGAATTATTTGGCTAACAAAGGAAAGAAAATGAAGCCCTGAAATAGATTTTGAAAAATTGCTTTCATTATATTTGTTCTGTGAGCATCCTGTGTGAAGTTGAGTGTCATATGGTACTATTGGGCCATTCTGTCTACAAAACACTCTAACAGTCAATTTAATCTTTATTCAACGAATGTGTTCTTTTTCCTGTTGTTTTCAGATAAAGACAATCTGTACTAAAGTGTATGCTTAAAAGTTGTCTTTAGGACACTAGGCAGTTATAGGAAGTTGATGGTTCTAAGTGACAGTAAAAGTTCAAAGGAGTCTCATCTGTGCTCAGCTGTCCAGAAAAGAAGAGCCTGTTTGGCCATACCTCTGCCCCATCACTCAAGATTTCTTTATTTTTCTTTTATTACAAGAAAAGAGAGAGCCCAGTCTAGCAGCCATTCAGGGGATCCAGTGTTTCTTACCACTGCTCTGAACTTGGAAAGGACGCACATGCATGTTTAATTTCAACCTAGTTGACGGCTTCCTTCCTTAGTTTTGTGTCTTTTGAGGGCAAGATCTGTGTTCTTTCTAAGTACCAAGTGCTTAAGATCACTTCCTCATCACTGAAGTTGCCCCTCCCACAGCCTGGACTCAGTCAAAGATTGTCCTCTAATGAAGAGACCTCATTGCAGAGAGAGAAACATTTTGAGGCACGTTTATGTAGAACATATAAAAGTTTGCAAGGAGTGATTTTGTTCCAAGAAAACTTAAGATTTTAGCAGATTCAATCCAGAAGTACAAATTTCAGCTAAACAGAGAATTTAGTTTGCTAAAAGCTTAAGCAGTAAGCGTTTGCCTCTGAACCCCCTATCTACCTAACCTAGTAGTCCGTCTGGTAGATCTTTCCCTGTCTAGGCAACCCCAGTTGGCTTTGATCTTCCGCCATTTATCTGTCACATGTATCAGTGTCTAATAGTTTCCACATGTGCTTGACTGCTGGCTTTTTATTCCAGTTTTAGTGGAAGCAGATTCCTTTCTTCCCACAGTAGTAGATCAATTAACCACACTGCATTGAGGGCGGGAAAGGTTAACTTTTCTTTTCAGGACTGATAGTCCTAAGCAGAATATAAAAGGTTAGATTTTGCTTTTATCTAGGAAAATGCCTAGATTGGAGTCTCCCCAGAGAGCTTGTGAGAGTGGGCTCTTTAAAAAGACCTGCTGAGGGTCAACCTTTGGGGAGAACAGCCTGAGATTTCCACCTGGATTTACAACTGGGCACATCTGAGCATTAGCAGACCATGAGAAGGGAAACCTGGGAACCCCATGGCCATTAGATAATGGTGTGATCTTTATGACGTGGTCTTTATTTCTGCTGCTTTGAAGTTTCATGATATGCATTTCTTTCCATATTTTAATAGTCTTGTAGCCTTAAATATACGCCTTCTGCCTTTATTCACCTATGTGTATGGGAGAAGCTACTTCAGCCAGCAAACCTCATTACTGTCTTGTCTGGAAGCACAGGCCCAAGCAGGAGGTGTGCTGATACACCTGTCCTTTCAGTGCAGGTTTCTGGAGTCCAGGGAGAATTATTGTTTTTTGTTGCCATTTAGTCACTCAGTCATGTCCAACTATTTGCGACCCCATGGACTATAGCCTACCAGGCTTTTCTGTGCATGGGATTTTCTAGGCAAGAATTCTGGAGTGGGTTGCCACTTCCTTCTCCAGGGGATCTTCCTGAGCCAGGGATCAAACCTGTGTCAACTGCATTCACAGGCAGATTCTTTTACCACTCAGCCACCAGAGAAACCCTCCCAGGGAGGATACCTCTTTTGAAATGGTATCTAAACCAAATAAGCCTGATAAGAAGGTGTTTCTGTAGGAGGTGCACCTGACTGAGTTGTGGCCTCTCTGGCACCATGTACTGACTGTAGTATTCAGTCCAGACATCTATGCACAGCAATAGCAGGTGTTAATCCATAGCTCGAGATAGAGGAGACTTTATAATAATAACAAAAGTATTACTTGCCATGTTTGAACCCTCATTCTGGAATTATAATATATAAATAAAAACAAATATTTATGTGTTCACAGATATTAAACCAATGCATCTTCCCCTCCTTCCCTTAGAGTCTTATCTCATTATAGCTCATCATTTGTAAGGCACAGTGAGCTTATGGCATTGGTGCAGGAGACTGGCAGGATGCTGGGCTTGAGAGCAGGCAGTGAGGAGTGAGAAGTCCCATTAAATTCCCCTACCTGATTCTTAGGTAAATGAAGACCCAGTTCACGGGGTTCTCCCAGTGTGGAAACTGCAGTCAGGAAGCAAAAAAGTCATATAAGAGAAATAAAAGGCCTGCTGCTGTCCTGGCCTGGAGAAGGCAATGGCAACCCACTCCAGCATTCTTGCCTGGAAAACCCCCTGGGCAGAGGAGCCTAGTAGGCTGCAGTCCATGGGGTCGCTACGAGTCAGACATGACTGAGCGACTTCACTTTCACTTCTCACTTTCCTGCATTGGAGAAGGAAATGGCAACCCACTCCAATGTTCTTGCCTGGAGAATCCCAGGGACGGAGGAGCCTTGTGGGCTGCCATCTATGGGGTCGCACAGAGTCGAACACGACTGAAGCGACTTAGCAGCAGCAGCAGCTGTCCTGGCCAAGGTAAGAGCGAAGCATTCAGGGAAGTGCCCGGGATTCTATCCCAGTGCTCCTGTTGGGACTGGGGAGCAGAAAGGAGCACAGTGCAGATGCCTCCCAAACCAAGATGGAGCAGTTCAGTCCCCATACACCAAGGATGCTCAGGGGAGAACCAGAAGCATCACAACAGATGGAGGGTGGACATGCAGCCCAGGGCCATGTGGTGCTGGGGCTGCAGCCAGCTGCGGAAAAGCTAAATAAACAACACTGGGGAAATGGCCAGATCTGGCTGGGAGGATTGCTGGAGGTAAAAGAAGGGGACAGCCTCATACTTTACTATCAGAGCCAGAGGGGCACATGTGACCGGGAAACAAGGTCATTACTACAGACAAGTGGGTGCCAGGCAGTACACACGTCAGAACTAGTAGAATGCTTATGACACTGGGAGGGCCGGTGCTATTACAGGAGAAGAGGAAGCTATCAGAGAACCTGAATGTTTTCTAAAAGAACTTTTAAGATTTTTGTATTGGACTAAGTTTTAAGCTTGACTGGGCATTCAGTTATCTATTAGAAGATGTTATATCAGACGTGATCAGAACTAGTTTTTTACTAAGTGGTTAAAAGAGAGAATCATAAAAAAATTATATATGTATCTGTCTTAAACATTTTAATTTAATATAAATCTGCATTCATACAGATATCTTTTAATGGTGACCTAAGAAGGCAATGGCACCCCACCCCAGTACTCTTGCCTGGAAAATCCAATGGACGGAGTAGCCTGGTGGGCTGCAGTCCATGGGGTCGCTAACAGTCGGACAGACTGAGCGACTTCACTTTCACTTTTCTCTTTCATGCATTGGAGAAGGAAATGGCAACCCACTCCAGTATTCTTGCCTGGAGAATCCCAGGGATGAGGGAGCCTGGTGGGCTGCCATCTATGGGGTCACACAGAGTCGAACACGACTGAAGTGACTTAGCAAGCAAGCAAGCAAGACCTTTTCTTAGAGTCCTGCTGCTTATTTCTGGCATAAACCCTCCCCCCCATAATGCTGTGTCTACAGTTTGTAGTTATATTTTCTTTACTGTGTCAATTACTCTTTGACTCTTGCAGTGAAATGTGAGCAGAGAATCTTTGAGTTTTTACAGGTAAAAAAGTATTTTACAGTTGCCTTGACACCTAATTGAAGGCATTGTTAGAGGAAGCTTATATCAATTAAGTCTATTCAAAGCATTTGATTTAGTTTGCATACAGACAGCTTTCTCTTCAGTCCCTTTTTTCTCCTTTCACAGTGTGTTATGCAACTATGTTACTAGTAACTATGTTACTAGTTATTAGGTAACTAACAAAACACATAAACTGGACATGAGCATATTTGGAGACACAACTTATTCTTGAAAGCAGACAGTGGGGAGACACCCCAGAAACTGTTCCCTGTGAGTTCTTGGTGTTGCAAGGGAATCAGTGTGACATGGAGTGGAATGGAGGGTACTGGTTCATTTGCAGGTCAGTTAACTAAGGATTGTTTAAGAGTGTGAATAGCGTACATTTTGTCTCTATAACATTTTCAAAGTTGTATTCTTCCCTGCACTTCCAAGTTGCAGGCAGTGTAGGTTACACTTTGAAAGTCCACTCCATGCATTCTGTGATAAATTAACCAAACCATAAATGTATGTAGCTAATTTATAAAAGGATAATCAATGTAACACTCATTTTTTTCCTGCTGATTCTTTTCCATTATATTCTTGACTCCATGATAGTAAAAACCAATATGGAGAAGGAAATGGCCAGTATTCTTCCCTGGGAAATCTAATGGACAGAGGAGACTGGCAGGCTGCAATCCATGGGATGGCAAAAGAGTTGGACACAACTTAGTGACTAAATAACAACAAATAAGGTTTTTCTTTATTGTCTATAAAATATATTCTATTAGGTTGACACAAATGTACTTGGGCATTCAGACTGTGAATTTTAAATCATTATAACTAGGCTCAAACACATCTTTATCTGTCAAAACAGAAACCATTACAGTCAACACATTTTTGCTAATGAGAAATAAATTTGTTTATTCCTGTAGTATAAAAATCTATATGTCAGGATTCTATGAACTCTTGGAAAGCATTTTCTGCCTCCTGCTGGTTGTGGAAGCATTTTCCCTGCAAAAAGTTTTCGAGATGCTTGAAAAAGCAATAGTCAGTTGGCAAGAGGACAGGTGAACTTGGTGAATGAGACAAAACTTTGTAGCCCAATTCATTCACCTTTGAAGTGTTGGTTGTGTGATGTGTGGTCAGGCAATGTCATGGAGAAGAATTGGGCCCTTTCTGTTGATCATTGCCCGCTGCAGGCATTGCATTTCTTGGTGTGTCTCACTGATTTGCTGAACATACTTCTCAGATGTATGGTTTTGCCAGAATTCAGAAAGCTATAGTGGATCATATGGACAGCAGACCACCAAACAACCTTGACCTTTTTTGGGAGGGAGTCTGGCTTTGGGAAGTGCTTTGGCCTTCTTCTTGGTCTAACCACTGAACTGGTCATCACTGTTTGACATATAAAAAACACTTTTTGTCATATGTCATAATCTGATTGAGAACTGGTTCATTGTCTCATAGAATAAGAGAAGATGACCCTTCAAAACGACAGTTTTTTGGAATTTTGGTCAGCTGACAAGGCACCCACTTATCGAGCTTTTTCACCTTTCCAATTTGCTTCCAGTGCCAGATGACCATAGAATGGCTGACGTTGAGTTCTTAAGCAGCTTCTCCTGTAGTTATAAGAGGGTCAGCTTCAATAATGCTCTCAGTTGGTCGTTGTCAACTTCCGATAGCTGGCCGCTGTGCTCCTCATCTTCAAAGCTCTTGCCGCCAATGCAAAACTTCTTGAACCACCACTGCCTGTATGTTCATTCGCGGATCCTGGGCTAAATGTGTTGCTGATGCTAGGAGTTGTCACCAGTGCTTTACCACCCATTTTGAACTCAAGAAAATTGCTCAAATTAGCTTTTTGTCTAACATCATTTCCATAGCCTAAAATAAATATGAAATGCACAGCAAGTAATAAGTCATTAGCAAAAAAAAAAAGCAAGAAATGTGCATTAAAATGATGTTAACATAACCTGTATGTATTGCAATGTCAAATGGCAAGCTTAAACAATGCCAAACTGCAGTTACTTTTTGTACCAACCTAATAGTTTCTGCTTACTCACCTCATCTAGTTCAGTTCAGTTCAGTTCAATCACTCAGTCGTGTCCAACTCTTTGCGACCCCATGAATTGCAGCACACCAGGCCTCTCTGTCCATCACCAACTCCCGGAGTTCACTCAGACTCACATCCATCGAGTCAGTGATGCCATCCAGCCATCTCATCCTCTGTCATCCCCTTCTCCGCCTGCCCCCAATCCCTCCCAGCATCAGAGTCTTTTCCAGTGAGTCAACTCTTTGCATGAGGTGGCCAAAGTACTGGAGTTTCAGCTTTAGCATCATTCCCTCCAAAGAAATCCCAGGGTTGATCTCCTTCAGAATGGACTGGTTGGATCTCCCTGCAGTCCAAGGGACTCTCAAGAGTCTTCTCCAACACCACAGTTCAAAAGCGTCAATTCATCGGCGCTCAGCCTTATTCACAGTCCAACTCTCACATCCATACATGACCACCTCATCTAAGGTCTCTTCAAATATGATTTTCATAGTTGTATTTGGAGGGAAGTTTACTTCCTGTCGGAAATTCTACAGAATTACAGCTTCCTGATCTACCACTTAATTCAAGTTTGGCTTGGCTTTGTTGCCCTGACTCCATGTGTTTCTCTACTCTACATCCTCTCTCAGTGTGATGGCCTCATTAACTCTGACTGCAGACTAAATAGGAGAGGATAGTCTCAGCTGCTTTTGGTTGGAAAAGTAACTTCCTGTCTGAGGGTCCAAACTATTGCCCAAACTCAGTCTCTGTTCACTGGTGCCAAATAGAAATGCGGAGACAGAGTTGGATGAAGTAGAAAAGAGTAGCTTTATTGCTTCGTCAGACAAAGGTGGGCACAGTGGGCTAAAGTCCCCAAGACTGTGTGACCCACCCTAGAGGGGTAGTGAGGAGTTTTATAGATTCAAGGAGCAGGGCGTGATCAGCTCATGGACAGTTCTTGGATTGGCTGGCATCAAGGTGAAGTTTCAAGCATGAACAACCTTCTTGTTTGAACCAGTCTAGGGTCTGTTTTCTTGTGGTCAGCAGTTTTCATCTGGAGGGGGTCTGCTTCCTATAAGTGCAACTTAAGAATGTGTGTCAGGCATTTATCTATATCTTTCTGGGAACTGGAAGTTCAGTGATTCTGCTATGTGGCAGAATTATAGTCTAAGTTATTACCAGTTCCCTAGACCAACAGCTATTCTTTGTTTCCACATCTTCACATTTACCAATCCTTAACTCTTGAGTCAGCCCTTTACTTCAAAAGACAAGGACACAGGGCCTTGTACACAGCTTCAAAGCTAGAAACATTTCTTCCCCTGCATTGAATGGACATATGGGTACTTTCTGCTTAAGTCTTAGGTTTCACTCTGCCCTTCACCCCGCCTGCATTTCTCCCTGTCTCCAAAGGGGTGCCTGATTAACTGTTTCATGTCCAGTGCCAGGCAGGTGTCTCTTCTTCCCTGCTCAGGCACTATTTTCCTGTGCAGTGGTCTGAGGCCCCCTGAGCCTGCAGTAGAAAGGTTAAAGGGAGAGTGGGCGAGCTCTTCCTTGGCATTGTGCCTGAGTGTGTGCACCTCTTCTTGTTTGCAGAGCTAGAGATCCGACAGGTGAATCCCTAGCTGTGAATCAGGGGCCAGGATTTCAGCAAGTGCTCAGCAATTTCTCCAGCTATAGGAAAATTCTCACCCAAGAGTGAGCAGGTGCCTCGCTGCCTTTGGCAAATGAACTGAGGGACTTGACAGTCTGTCAGAGGATGCAGTCTCCAGAATGGGGTTGACATCCTTCTCAGGTTGAAGAGTCTACAGTAATATCCATTTTGGGGTTTCATTTGTTACTGTTTTCTCTAGCGCCAAAACTGTCCACTCTGTTAGGAACTATTTAGGTTGCTTCACACTGTTGGTAACTATTTCTGATCCATTTGTGCAACATTTTTGAAGCTTACTTTCAAAACATTGGGGGTGGGTGTTAGTTAGCTCCCCTCAAACTGTTTGAGTTGATATTACAGTCCTGTTTCTGCTATTAACACAGCTCATAATTTATTTCTTACTGTCCTAGCTCTGATCCATGCCTGCAAAGCCATGTTGTGTAAAATGAGTTTTAAAAGCATCAACTGCAATGCTGGGGTCAATTTTTCATACTCTGAAAAGGCTTAGGAATCAAAACCCAGTTGAAAATTTAGTCTGTCCTGTCTGTGAGTATAAATAGAAATGTCAGTCAAGATATTGTGACAAATCTCTGGGAAATGTGTCATCCATTTATTGGTACAGTTATCCCTGGAAACAGCATGTAAAGAAATAAGTCTTCCCAATCCAAATTTCCTTTTGATAAAACCTTGGCAACAAGGTTGGCAACAGCTTTTGTAATCCTAGGTTTCAAGTCTTTAAGAATAATTTTGCTGGATGATGTATGCCTTGAGGATGTAATATTTTAAATATCATCATACTGCTTCCAGACATCTGAGATTTTAATGTGCAAATTGGTATATCATTTTTCCATTCTCTCTCTCTCTGTGTATGTGTATCCTGTCATATCAAGTCAATCAGTCATATCAGAGAAACAGACCTTGGACAAGTCAGTTAGCCTTTCTGGGCTGTGTCCTCATAGTGCAGGGTGAAGGAATTGCACTATGTTTTTATTTTAAGCATTCTCTTTTTATAACATGTTTTTACTTTAATGGGAAAGCTTACTTATGTATGTCATCCATATGCAGATAACATATATTAAGGTTTTATCTCTGAGAGCCTGGACTGATATGATTCACATATATACAAGGTCTGTTCTCTTAGCTTTTGTCTCATATTTTAATATATGTGAACTGAGAAGAAGGGTTAAAAAAAAAAAGACTAAAATATTTTTTGACTCAATATTAGATCTACCCCAAACCAGTCTTTACCAGTCAACCTGTGTTCGAAGCCATATAATAGAATAGTGCTACATGGGGCTACATGTAGGGAGAGAGATGCAGGGAGGAATTCTGGGCCTGGGTCTCCCAAGGCTCACTAACTCATTCACAGCCAGGAGTAGTCTTGAGTGTGGTCTCATAGGAAAACACGGGTTTCCCAGCAATATCCTGTCTACATTCAGGGGAAGGTTCTAGTATAAATTTTGCATCTATCAGGGTGCTGACCTCTGGAAAATGAAAAAGATAGGAACAAATAATCAATAGACTTTAGAAAAAAATCTGGTGCCTTTTGTACCATTTCTTCCTCAGAGCCGTTAAAGTCTGTCTTTTGGACTTAATTCTCCATTAATTGTCTAACGTGCTAAGATGAGCACCATAGCTAGTCCTCTCCTCCTTTCTCGATTCTCACACCCCATTAAGATTGAATATGTCATCCATATGCAGATAACATATATTAAGGTTTTATCTCTGAGAGCCTGGACTGATATGATTCACATATATACAAGGTCTGTTCTCTTAGCTTTTGTCTCATATTTTAATATATGTGAACTGAGAAGAAGGGTTAAAAAAAAAAAGACTAAAATATTTTTTGACTCAATATTAGATCTACCCCAAACCAGTCTTTACCAGTCAACCTGTGTTCGAAGCCATATAATAGAATAGTGCTACATGGGGCTACAAGTAGGGATGAGAGATGCAGGGAGGAATTCTGGGCCTGGGTCTCCCAAGGCTCACTAACTCATTCACAGCCAGGAGTAGTCTTGAGTGTGGTCTCATAGGAAAACACGGGTTTCCCAGCAATATCCTGTCTACATTCAGGGGAAGGTTCTAGTATAAATTTTGCATCTATCAGGGTGCTGACCTCTGGAAAATGAAAAAGATAGGAACAAATAATCAATAGACTTTAGAAAAAAATCTGGTGCCTTTTGTACCATTTCTTCCTCAGAGCCGTTAAAGTCTGTCTTTTGGACTTAATTCTCCATTAATTGTCTAACGTGCTAAGATGAGCACCATAGCTAGTCCTCTCCTCCTTTCTCGATTCTCACACCCCATTAAGATTGAAGCTAATTTGTCACATTGACACTGAGGAATGTTATTCTTCAAAGCCGAATTTAAAAGGGAATTTATACAGAACGAAACCAATAAGCCAAGCAGCCTTGACATTTAATTTTCTTGGAAACCTTCCCCATAAAACCAGGAAAGTCTGCACACTACACATTTGCAAAATGGAAAGTGGTGTTGGTGGAGGATAATCTCCCCATAGAAATGATGAGTGAATAATTTGAAAGAGATTGGATGGTATAAATGGTCCTGTCTCCTTTCCTCATCCTCCCCGTCCCTGCCCTGAGGTGACATTGGTGAGCTGCAGCTTCTAGAGCTATTTGTATTATTCCTTTTTCCATGGACATGGAGAGTTTGGGAAAGTAACAAGGACAAGGAATTTTATATTTCCTTTTAGCTATCAGTTCTAGGTTTGCACTAAATATTGAAATTTCTTCTTGGCCTTTAAGTTCAGAGGATCAGTGAACAGTGTCCATCTATCAAGAGTTGCCTCAAAATTCTAATATGGATTATTTAAGATTAGTTCAGGACACTGAACTAGGTGGTCTAAACGTATAACAGGAACCATGTTTCAGAATCCACTTATTGCCTTTTTAAATCCAGGTAGGTAATACTGATTGTATTAACAAAAAACCCAAATCTCAGTGTTTTGACATAAAAATTTATCACTCACATCCTGATCCAATGTAGGTTGGCAGGAGTTGGGGTGAAGAAGGACTCTTAGCTCCATTTGTGTGCTAAGTTGCTTCAGTCGTGTCCAACTCTTTGCGACCATATGGACTGTAGCCCGCCAGGCTCCTGTCTATGGGATTCTCCGGGCAAGAATACTAGAGTAGGGTGCCATTTCCTTCTCCAGGGGATATTCCGGACCCTGGGATTGAACCTGCATTGCTTACATCTCCTATGTTGGCAGGTGGGTTCTTTACTACTAGCACCCCCTCAGAAGCCCCTGTTCCATTTAGGGGCCTAGAAGTTCTCTATAATGCATCTCAGATTCAGCATCCGTCTCCTGCATTCTCTGCATCAAACTGGCAACTAAGTGAGAAAAAGAGTAGAGGATCATGCGGTTTAGACATTCGAACTTCTTGGCTACGTGGTCCTACCTAACTTCAGGGGAGCTTTGAAAATGGAGTTGAGCCCGTGACCTGTAGGAGGAAGAAGCAATGGTGAACCCATAGTACTGACTCCACCTTGGTTTTCTTTCCTTTTGTACCCATACCTGTGGACACTCCTAGTCCTAGGGAGTGACTGAGTAATGACACCAGGGCATCTAAATAGACAGATCTAGTGGCTAAGCATGTATCCATTTGACCCCATTTTATTCCATTTACTTTTCTCTGGAAGGAGAAGACTGTTATACATAGAGGATTTTTCTCCTGTCAGGAATAAGCATGTGTAAATAGAGACCCTGCTTGAATCACCATATTTATAAAGTGGAGTTGCTGCCGACTTTTGATATACACACATGTAAAGTAAGAGGAGATATCATCCATCCATCTGTTATATTAGGAGAATCTTTAAAAGATTGTTCCTTTCTACCAAAGTGTTCCTCTAAGGGAAAGAGGAAAACACAGAACCTCATGATGGCCAAATGACCAAAAGAAAAAGCCAAAGAGATTTCAGATTAAATGATAATGGAATGGTGTAATGCCAAGATATCTAGTAACAGAAGATTACATGATTACAAATTTGAGACATAGTGTTCTAGAGAGATTCATTTAAACCCTTTAAACTTATTCCAAAATTCAAAGTCTAAGAGATTTTCAACTCAACTTGGTTCTTGATTAAGAAGCAGTTCAGACATCTGAAGGACTTATTAGACAGGACCCAAAACACTAGAGAAACATTTGACAAGGAACAGATAGAAATCAGGAACTGGCCTGTATAGTCTGACTTTTAGTGACTCCTTCAGCAGATTTTATTTGAGCATTCTGCTATTTCACAGGGGAAATTTCTACACATTGACATTTGAGACCCATCAAATATGGTTCTATGTGCTTTTGCTTAGAATCCATTCCCCAAGAGGAAAGTATGAAAGTACTATTCCCCTATTGATTGTATACAACATCTTCCAGCAAAAGGCCAGCACTGCAAGAAAAATCCCATTTNATTTCTACACATTGACATTTGAGACCCATCAAATATGGTTCTATGTGCTTTTGCTTAGAATCCATTCCCCAAGAGGAAAGTATGAAAGTACTATTCCCCTATTGATTGTATACAACATCTTCCAGCAAAAGGCCAGCACTGCAAGAAAAATCCCATTTCCATGGCAACAAAGATCTCAACTTTTAATTTGATATCACGTGATTAAAATTTTGGGTTTTTTTTTTTTCTCTAGCCTTAAAGATTGCAGTTTTGTGAATGTGTGTGGAAAAAGGATTTTGTTAGAGCATCTAGGCCACTGGGCAAATGTCCAGGGTGAAGGCCTTTTGGACTTTTAATATATCAAGCCTGATTTTATTTACATCAGGTCAAGAAGTGTTACTTTAGTCATGTTAGATATCATTTCCCTACCCAGGAACAATGAGCTTTAAAAAAAAAAAAAAAAAAAATCAGGAGCTATCTCAACAGTGGAAGAACAAGAAATTTAACTTGTTAAACTTCCCTTGATTATTGCCAGACCCCCACAAATGAGGGAGGGAGGAACTAATTAAACTGGCCTCATTGAATCCAACTGCCTTTTTTTCTTGCTAAGTTCTTCTTAAACCTCTTATGACAGTGGAGCCAGTCCTGTAAGGGAGGGACGCCTGATCACCCTGTTCCAGAAAACTGAGCTTCCCTAAAAGCTGTGCTGTAGAGAAATTTCCTGCCATCTCTGTTTTAAGGGCTTCCCTGATAACTCAGTAGGTAAAGAATCTGCCCGCAATGCAGGAGACCCCAGTTCAATTCCTGGGTCAGGAAGATCTACTGAAGAAGAGATAGGCTCAGTTAAGTTCAATTCATTTGCTCAGTCGTATCTGACCCTTTGCAACCACATGGACTACAGCACGCCAGGATTCCCTGTCCATCACCAGCTCCCAGAGCTTGCTCAAACTCATGTCCATCCAGTTGGTGATTCCATCCAACCATCTCATCCTTTGTTGTCTCCTTCTCCTTTTGCCTTCAATCTATCCCAGCATCAGGTCTTTTCCAGTGAGTCAGTTCTTCACATCAGGTGGCCAGCAGATTGGAGTTTCAGCTTAACATCAGTCCTCCCAATGAATAGGACTGATCTACTTTAGGATGGATGGTTGGATCTCCTTGTAGTCCAAAGGACTCTTAAGAGTCCTCTCCAACACCACAGTTCAAAAGCATCAATTCTTTGGCGCTCAGCTTTCTTTATAGTCCAACTCTCACATCCATACATGACTACTGGAAAAGCCATAGCTTTAACTAGACAGACCTTTGTTGGCAAAGTAATGTCTCTGCTTTTGATATACTGTCTAAGTTGGTCATGGAGAAGGCAATGGCAACCCACTCCAGTACTCTTTCCTGGAAAATCCCATGGACAGAGGAACCTGGTGGGCTGCAGTCCATGGAGTCACTAGGAGTCAGACACAACTGAGCAACTTCACTTTCACTTTTTACTTTCATGCATTGGAGAAGGAAATGGCAACCCACTCCAGTGTTCTTGCCTGGAGAATCCCAGAGAAGGGGGAGCCTTGTGGGCTGCCGTCTCTGGGGTCGCAGAGAGTCAGACATGACTGAAGCGACTTAGCAGCAGCAGCAGCAGCAAGTTGGTCATAGCTTTTCTTCCAAGGAGCATGCATCTTTTAATTTTATGGCTGTAGTCACCATCTGCAATGATTTTAGAGCCCCAAAATATAAAAAGTCTCTCATATTTCCACTGGTTTCCCTGTCTATCTGCCATGAAGTGATGGAACCAAATGCCATGATCTTCGTTTTCTGAATGTTGAATTTTAAGCCAACTTTTTCACTCTCCTCTTTCACTTTCATCAAGAGGCTCTTCAGTTCTTCTTCGCTTTCTGCCATAAGGGTAATGTCATCTGCATATCTGAGGTTATTGATATTTCTTCTGGCAATCTTGATTCCATCTTGTGCTTCATCCAGCCCAGCATTTCACATGATGGACTCTGCATATAAGTTAATTAAGCAAGGTGACAGTATACAGCCATGACGTACTCCTTTCCCAATTTGCAACCAGTCTGTTCTTCCATGTCCAGTTCTAACTGCTGCTTCTCGACCTGCATACAGACTTCTTAGGAGGTAGTCTGGTATTCCCATCTCTTTTAGAATTTTCCACAGTTTGTTGTGATCCACACATGCAAAGGCTTTGGAGTAGTCAATAAAGCAGAAGTCGATGTTTTTCTGGGACTCACTTGCTTTTTTGATGATCTGGCAGATATTGTCAATTTGATCACTGGTTCCTCTGCCTTTTCTAAATCCAGCTTGGACATCTGGAAGTTCACAGTTCACATAATGTTGAAGCCTGGCTTGGAAAATTTTGACCATTACTTTGCTAGCATATGAGATGAGTGCAATTGTGTGGTAGTTTGAACATTCTTTGGCATTGCCTTACTTTGGAATTGAAATGAAAATTGACCTTTTCCAGTCCTGTGGCCACTGCTGAGTTTTTCAAATTTGCTAGCATATTGAGTACAACACTTTCACAGCATCATCTTTTAGGATTTGAAATAGTTCAACTGGAATTCCATCACCTCCACTAGCTTTGTTCATAGGGATGCTTTCTAAGGCCCACTTGACTTCACATTCTAGGATGTCTGGCTCTAGGTGAGTGATCATTGCACCATCTTTTTTGTATAGTTCTTCTGTGCATTCTTGCCACCTCTTCTTAATATCTTTTGCTTCTTTTAAGTCCATACCGTTTCTGTCCCTTTTTGTGCCCATCTTTGCATGAAGTGTTCCTTTGGTATCTCTAATTTTTATGAAGAGATCTCTAGTCTTTCCCATTCTATTGTTTTCCTCTATTTTTTTTTTTTTCATTGATCACCGAGGAAGGCTCTTATTGCTCTTTGCTGTTCTTTGGAACTCTGCATTCATCTGCTTATATCTTTCCTTTTCTCCTTTGCCTTTAGCTTCTCTTCTTTTTTCAGCTATTTGTAAGGCCTCCTCAGGCAACCATTTTGCCTTTTTGCATTTCTTTTTCTTGGGGTGGTCTTGATCACCACCAGGATTATCTCTGTTCATTTCCAAGGCAAAACATTCAGTATCACAGTAATCAAAGTCTATGCCCCAACCAGTAATGCTGAAGAAGCTGAAGTTAAATGGGTCTATGAAGACCTATAAGACTTTCTATAACTAACATCAAAAAAAGATGTTCTTTTCATTATAGGGAACTGGAATGCAAAAGTAGGAAGTCAAGAGGTACCTGGAGTAACAGGCAAATTTGGTCCTTGAAGTACAAAACGAAGCAGATCAAAGGCTAACAGAGTTTAGCCAAGAGAGTGCACTGGTCATAGGAAACACCCTTTTCCTGCAACACAAGAGAAGACTCTACACATGGACATCACCAGATGGTCAATCCAACTGGAATGCAAAAGTAGGAAGTCAAGAGGTACCTGGAGTAACAGGCAAATTTGGTCCTTGAAGTACAAAACGAAGCAGATCAAAGGCTAACAGAGTTTAGCCAAGAGAGTGCACTGGTCATAGCAAACACCCTTTTCCTGCAACACAAGAGAAGACTCTACACATGGACATCACCAGATGGTCAATCCCGAAATCAGATTGATTATATTCTTTGCAGCCAAAAATGAAGCAGCTCTATACAATCAGCAAAAACAAGACTGGGAGCTGACTGTGGCTCAGATCATGAACTCCTTACTGCAAAATTCAGGCTTAAATTGAAAAAAGTATGGAAAACCAGCAGACCATTCAGGTTGACCTAAATCACATCCCTTACAATTATACAGTGGAAATGACCAGTAGATTCAAGGGTTTAGATCTGATAGACAGAGTGCCTGAAGAGCTATGGACAGAGGTACATGATGTTGTACAGGATGGGCTATCCACTCCAGTATTCTTGGGCTTCCCTTGTGACTCAACTGGTAAAGAATCTGCCTGCAATGTGGGAGACCTGGTTTGATCCCTGGGTTGGGAAGATCCCCTGGAGATGGGAAAGGCTATCCACTCCTGTATTCTGGCCTGGAGAATTCCATGGACTGTATAGTCCATGGGGTCGCCAAGAGTCAGACATGACTGAGTGACTTTCACTTTCTGTTTCAAGACCTTAAAGTGACAGTGAGTCTGATCAGACAGATGTCTTCAGTAAAGAGGCAGGGAGAAGACTGGGCACAAGAGGAACTTGACATTCCTTGATCACAAGCTCTGTCCCAGGCTCTGTGCTGGCTGCTTCTGGCACTCAGATCAAAGTGTGTGCAGTCCTCATTGCTCCTGTGAGCAAAAATGAACTTGGGCTCCTGCTGGTTGTCACTGGAGGCAGTAACTTCTATATGAGGATCTAAACTAAGAGTTCAACACAACATTTATTAGCCATTGATGTCAACGTATGATTCCATCAGAGTTGTTGATGGAGCTGATATGTCAGTTAAACAGTGATTCACTGCAAAGAACAAAAACATCCTAAATATGCCAATCTGGCTCATTTTCACTCTTAATGAATGAAAAACATTAAATCCTTTTTCATTTAAAATTAATTGGAGGAAGCAACAGAGTATATTAGTGAGTAGTACCATTGTGAATAGAATTTGAGAATTGGGAGGGGAGTGCCATAAGCAGAGTTTTTTGGTTTTTTGTTTTTTAAGAAAAATATGGGGCATGAAGAGGCAGAACCAGAGAAGGCAGTCAATTTAATGACGCATAGTCCCCAACAGAGCCTTAATAACTTGGTTTTAAATGTGCTAATTTTCTCTTCTGCTGTTCACTTTTGTTTAGTGAGCAAACTTTCACCTCTGTTATAAAATAGGCCTCTGCTCCTTTGGAGTTGCGAGAGATGTTTTTAAAAGTCATCATGTCTGTCCAGGTAGGTTAGCTGATTTATGCTGTGGTGACAAAGAATCAAGGCGGTTCATTTCTCATTCACACTGTGACAAGACAGCAAGGATGGGCTGCAGCTCTGCTTACTGTCCTCTGAGTTCTAGGCTGATGATGAAGCCTCTGTCGGGAACATTGCCAGTTTTGTGGTCAAGAGTGTTTTAACACTGGCTGTTAAAGCTTTGGTCCAGAATCAACACACATCAAGCCTGCTCATATCTCATTTGGCAAACAAATCACATCACCAAGCTTGGGCCAGGAAGGCAGTCCTTCTTCTCTAAACTTAATCTTATGTACCTTGAATTTAGGGGGAGAAACCCTTAGTCTCTTATTCCTAGGTTATTTTGTCCACATGGGGGCTACCTGAGGCCATTCAGGGGCTTTTTAAAGGTTATGAAGGCCAATCCTTAATTTGGTCCTTGCCCTGAAACTGAGATTTAATTAGCCTTCGTTGCTTAAAGGTCTTGTTAGTTTTGTCTGTTGTTGTTGTCCAGTCATATCCGACTCTGCGACCCCATGGACTGTGGCACGCCAGGCGTCCCTGTCCTTCACCCTCTCCCATAGCCTGCTCAAACTCATGCCCATGAAGTCGGTGATGCGATGCAGCCATCTCCTCTGTAATCCACTTCTCCTGCCTTCAGTCTTTCCCAGCATTAGGGTCTTTTCTAATGAGTCAGTTCTTCGCATCACGTGGCCAAAATATTGGACTTTCAGTTTCAACAGCAGTCCTTCCAAAGAAATCCCAGGGCTGATCTCCTTCAGAATGGACTGGTTGGATCTCCTTGCAGGCCAAGGGACTCTCAAGAGTCTTCTCCAGAACCACAGTTCAAAAGCATCAATTCTTCAGGGCTCAACCTTCTTTATGGTCCAACTCTCACCTCCATCCATGACTAATGGAAAAGCCAGAGCTTTGACTATACGGACCTTTATTGGCAAAGAACTATCTCTGCTTTTTATACACTGTCTCGGTTGGTCATAACTTTTCTTTCGAAAAGGAAGCATCTTTTAATTTCATGGCTGCCGTCACCATCTGCAGTAATTTTGGAGCCCAAGAAAATAAAATCTGTCACTGCTTCCATTGTTTCCTTATCTATTTGCCATGAAGTGATGGGACCGGATGCTATGATCTTTGTTTTTTAAATGTTGAATTTTAAGCCAGCTTTTTATTCTCCTCTTTCATTTTCATCAAGAAGCTCTTTAGTTCCTCTCCACTTTCTACCGTAAGGTTGGTGTCATCTGCATATCTGAGGTTATTGATATTTTCTGTTACAGTTTGGATTATAAAGAAATTGCCTCTTCTAATCCTATAAGACTTGGCATTACAACGATAGTAAAGAAAATAAAGTGGAAAACTTACAAAAAAACGACTTGGAATTTCTGGGCTCTCGGTCCTTTTTATTTCTGCTTAATAAGTTTTCACTTTTTAAAAAAATCATCTTTTTCTCATGGTACCTTGTCAGACACAGCCAGAAGCAATCAGAGGATGCTATTAGCATTTCATTTTTCATTCTCTTCACCTGGAGCAACAAGCTCATTAGGTGCATTATGTGTGTTCTGAATTGTCACAAGTGACAGTTTTAGCAAATATTTTCCTTCTGCAGAATGGATTGCTATCCTTCTAGGCTCCATTAAAAGAATTTCTGCATGGGACTACTGCCTGGCCCTAAGCCAGTGCCTTTGTTTTAGGGATTTTTGTTGTTACTGGAGCACCCCATTTCTCATAACAATTACTTTATATATATAGCCAGGATATATTAAGTTATGCTGCAGTAACAAAAGACGTGCAGATCTTAGTAACTTAAAACAAAAAAGTTTACTGTTCCCTAACATACATCCCCGTCACAGATCAACTGTATCTTTATTCCTCTAACAAGGGCTATACTAGATGCCAAAATATGTGAAGCTATATCAAAATTTTGAGTGAATATAAATTAGAAACCTAGCATTGTATTTATACTAAGTCAAGCAAGTGGAATCTAAATGTTATATATCTGTTTAGCTAGGCAAAAATTCATTAATTTTCTAAAATATATATATATAGGCACACAAATATACACAAAAGCTTTTCTTTGCCATCTGAACCAGCTTATATGCAGAGTACATCGTGCAAAATGCCAGGCTGGATGAAGCTCAAGCTGGAGTCACGTTTGCCAGGAAAAATATTAATAACCTCAGATAAGCAGATGACACTACCCTAATGGCAGAAAGTGAAGAGGAACTAAAGGATTTCTTGTTGAAGGTGAAAGAGGATAGTGAAAAAGGTGGTTTAAGACTCAGCATTCAAAAAACAAAGATCATGGCATCTGGTCTCATCACTTCATGGCAAATAGGTGGGGGCAAATGGAAACAGTGACAGATTTCATTTTCTTTGGCTCCAAAATCACAGCAGATGGTGACTGAAGCCTTGAAATTAAAAGATGCTTCCTTTTTGGAAGAAAAGCTATGACCAACCTAGACAGCATATCAAAAAGCAGAGACATCACTGTGCCAACAAAGATCCATAGAGTCAAAGCTCTGGTTTTTCCAGTAGTCGTGTATGGATGTGAGAGTTGGACCAAAAAGAAGGCTGAGCACCAAAACATTGATCCTTTCAAACTGTAGTGCTGGCAAAAGCTCTTGAGAGTCACTTGGAGACAGCATATCAAAAAGCAGAGACATCACTGTGCCAACAAAGATCCATAGAGTCAAAGCTCTGGTTTTTCCAGTAGTCGTGTATGGATGTGAGAGTTGGACCAAAAAGAAGGCTGAGCACCAAAACATTGATCCTTTCAAACTGTAGTGCTGGCAAAAGCTCTTGAGAGTCACTTGGACTGCAAGGAGATCTAACCAGTCCATCCTAAAGTAGATCAGTCCTGAATATTCATTGGAAAGACTGATGCTGAAACTGAAACTCCAATACTTTGGCCACATGACACGAAGAACCGACTCATTGGAAAAGACCCTGATGCTGGGAAAGATTGAAGGTGGGAGGAGAAGGGGATGACCAAGAATGAGATGGTTGAATGGCATCACTGGCACAATGGAAATGAGTTTGAGTAAACTCCAGGAATTGGTGATGGACAGGGAGGCCTGGCACGCTGCAATCCATCGAGTCACAAGGAGTCAGACACAACTGAGCGACTGAACTGAACTGAGTAATATAAGTAATTTCACTGGACATTTCCTTGAGCCTGTTTATACCAGTTTTGCTGTGAGTAGTTTTCTGTGTTTATTAACATTTTTTTCAAATTATTTCTCTTTTCTACTGACTAGATTCTCAATCCAGACTAGACAAAGAGAAATAAATAATTTCCCTCTTCTGCTGTATTTTTTACAGCAACTTTCTGAATGTTCAGACTTATCAGCAGCAAAAAGGGACATAAAAACTCCATGATATTTTTGTCAGTAAAATCTCATAACTTTATTTTCCAGTCAGCATGGAAGCTAATGCTTTTTCTACAAGTTTACCTATTCTTACTGGCCAGAAAGCTGCCTAGGTATAATGAGAAACAAAACTCAAGTTGGATACCAACTTTCATTGGATGCTGAACTGCTTTCTTATGTTGACGGCTTCAGATTTCCTTTCTGGTTATAAACTCAATCTCATGAAATTGTAACATCTTTAACCCTATTTAACATAGCCAAAATCTTGATAACATAAAAATTTTGATTACAAAGACCTGTATGTTGACATGACAGTTAACATGAACACTAACACAGTTAAAAAAAAAAAAAATCCAATGTCAGACTTCAGTGAACTAATACTTAGGGTGTGTGTGTCTGTGTGTGTCAGACAACTATTTAACAGTCTATTATACAAATCATGTATGATCTTGAGTCTGGAAAGAGAAAAACTTGTCTCGTTCATACCTGGAAAATTTCCGTGTTTGAACATTTTGGTCCTGTTTGCTATACGTGGAAGAATAAGAAACACAATGATAATAATAATAAGTTAATTATATTTATATCTCTATCATTTGTGAGATAGTTTCCCCCATGTACTGTCTGATTTAATACGTGCAATAAGCAGCCTCTGATTGGTTGTTGTTGTTCATTCACAAAGTCATGTCTGACTCTTTGCAACCCCAAGGAGTAGCACTGTAGACACCCCTGTCCTTTACTATCTCCTGGAGTTTGCTCAAACTCATGTCTATTGGATCAGAGATGCCATTCAACCATCTCATCCTCTGTCACCACCTTCTCCTCTTACCCTCAATCTTTCCCAGCATCAGGATCTTTTCCAATGAGTAGGCTCTTCACATGAGGTGGCCAAAGTATTAGAGCTTCAGCATCAGTCCTCCCAGTGAATAGGGAATATTGATTTCATTTAGGATTGACTGGTTTGACCTCCTTGCAGTCCAAGGGACTCTCAAGAGTCTTCTCCAGCACCACAGTTTGAAAGCATCAATTCTTTGGTGCTCAGCCTTCTTTGTGGTCCAACTCTTATATTGGAAAAGCCATAGCTTTGACTCTACAGACCTTTGTTGGCAAAGTGATGTCTGGTTTTTAATTCGCTCTCTAGGTTTGTCTTAGCTTTTTCGTGGCTGCAGTCACCATCCACAGTGATTGTGGAGACCATGAAAAAGAAATCTGCCACTGTTTCCACTTTTTCCCTATCTATCACAAAATTTCAATAGATCTAAAAATCCTAAGAGAATGGGACAAAATCCAAGATTTCTTGCTTACACGGTATTCTTTTCCCCTCACATTGATTGCTTTGTCATCTAAACATCCCTTTTGACATCCTGCCTACCTGATGAGGTTCAACTGAGTTGTCATCTCCAAGTAGGATTCTCCAGTCTTCCCAACTGGAGGAAATTCTTCATACTCTCAACTCCTGCAACCTCACATATTTCTGTTGTTGTTCTTAACCTACAGAGCCTTTGTGTTGTCATTATTACTATAGTATCAAAACTGCTCCAAGACAATGAGCTTCTTCAGTCCAGGGGGTATTTTAATTATTATCACTTACTAGTGGCAAGCATGCAGGAAAAGTGTGACTGAGTGAGTGAATGAACATATATGAATGAGTGACATCCCAAGAGTCTGCCATAAAGCAGTGTTGTGATTACTGACCTCGCCAAGGGTCTTTCCTCTTAGATCTGCAGATAAGTGGGGGAAATGGCTCAGATATAGGATGAGGCTGAGCTTTGAACACAGAACACAGTGCATGGCAAGCCGTGGAGGACACACCAGTTTGGCCTGGTCTTCTTTTTACAGTTTTTTATTATTTTTTTTTAATTTCCCTTTTCAAGCTAGTATTCCTTTTGAGCCACAATAACTCTGGAGCCGTCAGCTAGAAGGGCTTCCCAGGTGGCTCAGTGATAAATAATCTGCCTGCCAATGCAAGAGATGCAGGTTTGATCCCTGGGTCAGGAAGATCCCCTGGAGAAGGAAATGGCAACACACTCCAGTATCATTACCTGGGAAATGCCATGGACAGGGNCTGGATGGCATCACGGACTCGATGGACATGAGTCTAAGTGAACTCCGAGAGAAGGTAATGAACAGGGAGGCCTGGCGTGCTGCGATTCACGGGGCTGCAAAGAGTCGGACACGACTGAGCAACTGAACTGCACTAGACCGGCAAGGGATTCTGGAGTCCCCTAAAACTGCATAGAAAATTTTGCAAAATTTTGTGTGTGCACTTCTTTTCTGGATGGTGGGTCAGTAGCTCTTACCAAATATCTCTCAAAGAAGACAAATTAGTGGCTTACGTGTTAATTGCTCCCAAATCTATACTGCCAGCACAGCAGTAACCCCAAAGTCTAAACTATGGTATTCAACTACCTGCTGGACATGCCCAAAAAAATCCTCCAGACACAAATTAAATTTATCATGTCCAAACTTTCTGGTAAACTCACTCTTCAGTTCAGTTCAGTTCAGTCGCTCAGTCGTATCCGACTCTTTGCGACCCCATGAATCGCAGCACGCCAGGCCTCCCTGTCCATTACCATCTTCCGGAGTTCACTCAGACTCACGTCCATCGAGTCCATGATGCCATCCAGCCATCTCATCCTCTGTTTTCCGCGTCTCCTCTTGCCCCCAATTCCTCCCAGCATCAGAGTCTTTTCCAATGAGTCAACTCTTTGCATGAGGTGGCCAAAGTACTGGAGTTTCAGCTTTAGCATCATTCCTTCCAAAGAACACCCAGGGTTGATCTCCTTCAGAATGGACTGGCTGGATCTCCTTGCAGTCCAAGGGACTCTCAAGAGTCTTCTCCAACACCACAGTTCAAAAGCATCAATTCTTCGGCGCTCAGCTTTCTTCACAGTCCAACTCTCACATCCATACATGACCACAGGAAAAACCCTAGCCTTGACTAGGCGGACCTTAGTCGGCAAAGTAATGTCTCTGCTTTTGAATATACTATCCAGGTTGGTCATAACTTTTCTTCCAAGGAGTAAGCGTCTTCTAATTTCATGGCTGCAGTCACCATCTGCAGTGATTTTGGAGCCCAAAAAAATAAAGTCTGACACTGTTTCCACTGTTTCCCCATCTATTTTCCATGAAGTGATGGGACTGGATGCCATGATCTTCGTTTTCTGAATGTTGAGCTTTAAGGCAACTTTTTCGCTCTCCTCCTTCATTTTCATCAAGAGGCTTTTTCAAACCCACCTAAATTTTCTTTCTATATTCTCTAGTTCAGTAGTGGCCAACACAAACCACCTAGTTATACAAGCTGGAAGCATAAGCCTTAACTTTTCTTCTTTCCTCTCTCTCATCCAGTCATCAAGGGCTACCAACATCAGGCTCAAGAGATTTCTCAAACATGCTTGTAATCTTTCATCCTGAATACTGCTGCCCTAAAACATTCTTCTAGATCACTGCAACAGTCTTCCAGGCATTGTGAACTGAACTCTAATAACCTTTTAGAATCTATTTTCCTCAAAATCTACCCTTTAAAATAAAACACATGTGCATCATGGCCCTGTTCAAAATCCAGCTCCTATTAGGTGGGGGGAGGCAGTGGCCCTTTTAAAAGCAAACACAACACTTGATGGCCCAGTCTATGCCTACTCCTGTACCTTTGTTTGTCACTCACTGCGGCGTGTCTCACATTCACTTCCTGCACTGTCATTCCTCCCTTCCACACGGCATCCTCTGCCTCGTGACATCTTCCATAGCTTCTGAACACATTTCAAGTGTCACATCCTCCAAAAATCCCTCCCTGAAATCCTCAAGCAAAGCTAACAACTCTCAACTTTTTCATAACACTCAGGTTATATCTATCACTACACTCACATACTACTCCATAATTATCCATTTATGATCTTTTTCCTCCATGAGACTATGAGATACTTAAGGGACTGTGCATTTTTCTTCAATGTCACTTAGAAGGCTATAAACAAATGTCTGGGGAGTGCTGTTTTACCTATGTTATACCAATGCAATTTTGAAAACACAAACATCTGAGTTTACTAAGCACAATGAAACAGAGAAATATTTTAACGTGCTTATGTAATAGTGTAATTTTAATTTTAAAATAATCAACTATCTTTTTCAAATAATGTACAAGCAAAGGATTATCAAATTTCATATATCAAGTATTTTCAGATTTTCCCATTCACCTAACTAAATCCCTCAGAAGGATGTTCAATCATTAATTTTATTAATTAATGTTAACTAGGAGAAAAATTGGAGGAGGCAATGGCACCACACTCCAGTACTCTTGCCTGGCAAACCCCATGGACCGAAGAGCCTGTAGGCTGCAGTCCATGGGGTCGCTAAGAGTCGGACACAACTGAGCGACTTCACTTTCACTTTTCACTTTCATGCATTGGAGAAGGAAATGGCAACCCACTCCAGTGTTCTTGCCTGGAGAATCCCAGGGACGCGGGAGCCTGGTGGGCTGCCGTCTATGAGAAAGTCGGACACAATTGAAGCGACTTAGCAGCAGCAGGAGAAAAACAATGGATAAAAAAGCTCTTCAGGAGGAGTTCACAACTACAATCTCCCTCTAAATAAATTAAGTACAAAAACAATACACCCAAGGAAATATGCTTCAAGTGCAGGTTCCTACATGCTTTGGTCTTGGCATCAGTGAACATGCCAACAACAGTGGCTAGATAACTACACTAGTGATGAATTGATGCATGAATGTCTCACCCATTTTTGACAGAGAACACAACTTTAACTGTCAGCAAAAGTTAAAAGAACCAAACGTTAAACTCTGAAGTCATCAATGTTAACCATTAAAAAACACCAGAGTCATTTAAAAGCCGTAACACTTTAAAGTAATTTTCCAAATTATTTGAGTAGAATTCAATCCCATTGGAGAAACCAGCTTACTCACGTTGCAATAACTGCAAATACACTCAGGAAGGAATGTGCTAACAATGCTTCAGCAAAACAATAAAATGCACGCACACACACACACACACACCTATATACACATTTAATGTTTGCTAATTTTAGGTATATGGAGCTTCCCAGGTGGCTGGTTGGGGAAGGCAATGGAACCCCACCCCAGTACACTTGCCTGGAAAATCCAATGGACAGAGTAGCCTGGTGGGCTGCAGTCCATGGGGTCACTAACAGTCGGACAGACTGAGCGACTTCACTTTCACTTTTCTCTTTCATGCATTGAAGGAAATGGCAACCCACTCCAGTATTCTTGCCTGGAGAATCCCAGGGATGGGGGAGTCTGGTGGGCTGCCGTCTATGGGGTCACACAGAGTCGGACACGACTGAAGTGACTTAGCAGCAGCAGCAGGTGGCTGGTGGTAAAGAATCTGCCTGCCAATGGCAGAGACACAGGTTCAATCCCTGTGTCCGCAAGATCCCCTGGAATAGGAAATGGCAACGCTCTCCAGTATTCTTGCCTGGAGAATGCCATGAACAGGGTAGCCTGACAGGCTACAGTCCATGGGGTCACAGAGCTGGACACAACTAAGCACACACAATTTTAGGAACGTACTGCATGCTTCCCCAACAAGTTCAAGTTACAAAGTGTTCCACGAAATTCCTTTAGCAAGTAAAGAAAGGTTCAGTGAGACCTTACAAACCAAATTAACACTGGTTTTTTTTTAAGTGACTTTCAAACAAATAAAATATTTTTTAAAAAAAGAAAAAAGGGACTTCCTTGATTATCCAGTGGTTAAGACTCGAGCTCCCAATGCACAGGGCATGGCTTCGATCCCTGGTTGGGGAACTAGATTTCACATGCAGTGTGTGGCCATAAATTATTTTTCTAAGTGACCTCCAAAGAATAATAAAAAGAGAAAAGAAAAAAAATAGTGAACTTTACCCCCTTACCTGTACCCAATCTATGATTATAGTGTCCCTGCAAGTAAGTATAAATAAGAAAAATAACACTAACAATCTCTTTTCCTTCACAAACATCTCTGCCTTTTCATCTACATTAAAAGATATAAAAACATAACCTTCAAAATGCTACATTTAAAAGGATGTCAGTCTATTATATACTTACACATCTTGAAGGTTCTGTATTACTGAGAGCTGGAGAACTGCAGCATGAGGCAATTAAAACTAAAATGAAGAAAACTGTATTCTTCACATTCACTACACACAGAGGACAAGAAGTCTTTAGTCCCCTGTGAATAATTTTCAACAAGAAATTTAGAACAGGGTGGGTGGGGGAAAAGGGTGAGAATTTCAAATTCCAGGCAATTCAGAATGACACAGCTAGAAAAAATAAACAAGGAAAAATGCTTGATCTTAATTTTGAGCTTCAGCTTCAAAAAAAAAATGTTGCTTTGGTACAAATATCTGAGGAATGGCAATATTCTAGACAAATACAACTAAAACTATAAATTCTGTAAGGACATTCCCTCCCAGATTATAAGCATCGCAAAGTAATATCAAGCCTGTTCTCTTATTTTACCGTATCCTTTTTAATACATGTCATGATGCCTAGATAATTTGAAGGCAGTCCCGTTAAGAGTTAGTAATAATGATGAATCTTATTTGATGACCCATAGCTACACAACGACTTATGATGTCTACAATAATCCCATTAGCTCATCACTTAATCTTTAAGTATCCTCAAACACCAAAAAGATAGTCAAAGATCCAAGCTTTGAGAAAAACAGTGCAGTGGAACACACTCAGACTATGGGCAAGTTATTTAAACTTTTCAGCTTCACTTTCCTCATCTGCTTGAAACAAGAGAAATGGGGGAAGGTGGTACACTGTAGCAATTAAGAAAGTTTGTGAAAGCATCTGACATATAACCCTTGCTCAATAAATTCCTTTCTTTCCTACAAAGAAGAAACGCACAGCCTTCTGTGCTGGAACTGTACTGCCAAAAGTAATGACTGATGTCAAGGAAGGAAAGATAGATTATCAATTAGAAAACCACAGCAGCCTGAAACAATACTATGAAATTACAAATTAAGTCTGATCTACACTCAACTGGCATCTAACATCACTAAATTACAGAACAGTTCAGTTCAGTCGCTCAGTCGTGTCCGACTCTTTGCGACCCCATGTATCGCAGCAAACCAGGCCTCGTTGTTCATCACCATCTCTCGGAGTTCACTCAGAGTCACGTCCATNGTTTTGAGTAGGGCTCCCACAGCTTTTTCTCACCATGTAGCCTATGACTCTGAAACCTACCAGTAGTATATTAGACTGCTAATCAAAGTGGAAATGAATTAGCAAGGTACAAACAATGTACCTTTCCAGAATATACAGCTTCAAATTTTAAGAGTAGCAATGTATTTTGATGTATTCCTTTTGTAAAATAATTTAACAGCATGAATTATAAATTCATGTATGTTTAATACATTTTTTGACCTGGGAATTTCCTTCTGGTTGTCTAGTTAAAGGAAATAATTCATAGAAATATGAATACAGTATACCAGGTATGGGATTGTACTCAGCAGTGTTACAGAAACCATTATGACAGCTTAACAAAATAGTCATTTATTTTTTTCATGTAATAAGAAGTAAGAAGACCAACACTCAGAGCTGCTGGGGCATCTCTGTGATCCTCTTGCCAAAAGCTCAGCTTCTCTGTATACTGGTTGTGAGTCAAATCTTGGAGACAGAGGTTTGGGTGAAGTAGAAAAGGGTAGCTTTATTGCTTTGCCAGACAAAGGGGGACACAGAGGGTTCCTGCCTTGAAAAACTATGTGTCTTAACCCCAGAGGATTTGATGAGGGGGTTTATAACAATAGTTCAAGGGTGGGGGTCTCTGACAGGTTTATGGTGTGTGCAGGATTTGTACTCCCTTAATCTTATCTCTTCCCCTGATGGCTCAGATGGTAAAGCATCTGCCTACAATGTGAGAGATCTGAGTTCGATCCCTGGGTCATGAGAATCCTCTGGAGAAGGAAATGGCAACCCACTCCAGTACTCTTGCCTGGAAAATCCCATGGATGGAGGGGCCTGGAAGGCTACAGTCCATGGGGTCACAAAGAGTCAGACACGACTGAGCAACTTCACTTCGATCTCATCTCAGGTGCTCAGTCTCCTAATCTTGAAGAGCTTCTCTGCTCCCTTTGATTTTGCCTCAAGTGGCTGCTCTTCCCTTGATTAGCACCTCTTGAATCTGCCCCTTGGAACTTAGGTAAGGTCTTGGAGGGTACCTACAAGAAATGGGAAAAAGAAGGGCCTCTGAGCCTGGTAGCTCAGCTGGTAAAGAATCTATCTACAATGCAGGAGACCCCAGTTCATGTTCCTGGGTCAGGAAGATCCCCTGGAGAAGGGATAGGCTACCTACTCCTATATTCTTTGCCTTCCCTGGTGTCTCAGATGGTAAAGAATCTGCCTGCAATGTGAGAGACCTGGGTTCAATCGCTTGGTTGGGAAGATCCCCTGGAAGAGAGCATGGCAACCCATTCTAGTCTTCTTGCCTAGAAAATCCCCATGGACAAAGAAGCCTGGCGGACTACAGTCCATGGGGTTGTGAAGAGTCAGCACAGCAGAGCAACTAAGCACAGCACAGCCCCACAGGCCCCTCTCAGTTTTACTATGATTGGATCACAGGCTTCTTAAATGGCATTTCTCCTCACTGTCCCATATGGTTGTAGGATGGCAAGTTAATCTCATGTCATTGTTCCAGGTGAGAATAGAAAAAGGACAAGAGGGTAGGTAAAACCTTCCTAGAAATCTCTGGTGGACTTCTGTTTATTTCTCATTAGCTAGAAATATGTCTCCTCTAGCTGTAGGGAGATTGGGATAATTTCCCAGGTTTAGGTTTGGTACATTGTCAGGTTAACCCAAATTGGGTTTTCTTAGTAAGGGAAATGGAGAGAATGGCTGTTGGTAAACTAATAATGTTTTCCATAGTAATCAATCTACTGAAGATACTAGGTAAAATAATAGAGGCATACTTAATATCCATTTGCAGATTAATGGATAAATAAAATGATCAAATGTGATAGAATATTCCGTAACTATATTAATTATAGTTAGGTCATGAAAACAAAAGCTGGTCTAGGTAGGAGAACTAGGAAATATTTCATTACAGGGAATTAGAAGCTATACAATCTTTGGACGACCAGAGGAGTGAATGTCAGGAAGACCCCTATCTTAGCGTGGATTCCTCACAAAGCAGAGCCTGAGAAAAGGACTGTGAGCAGATAGTTTACTTGAAAAGTGAGCCCAGAGATCAGCAGTTGGAGAGTAAGGGAAAGAAGAATAGTCAACCTAGGTAGGGGTGTGTTGTGGAGGTTGCATTATGATGGGTAGGAGCTTGATTCTGTCAGAACCTACTGAGATACAGGATACCTTCCAGAATTGTCTCCCCAAAAATTAGAAGGCAGGGGGATTTATAACACTGGATCCTGAGAATTGCCCCCAGAGATACTGACTTCCTATATTTATGAGCTGCCCATAGGTATGTGAGCCAGCTAACTCTTGTGACTTCTAAAATGCTGGAGGAACAGAAAATGGAGATATGTATCCTGCACTTGAGACAGGATGCTGCTAGCATGAAACAAGTTAAAGCTTGTGTGGAACAGTGCAACCATGGCTGAAATCAGAGGTAAAGCCAAGAGGATATGAACCATGGTGCAGAGGCATCTGCTACAACAATATCAGGAAATTTCACATAAAACAGTCCTAGGAGGGTAGTCCTCGTAGAGGTGGTTCTCTGGGAGACACTCAGAAGCCTCTGGCAATGCCTTCCATCTCTTGTCTACCACTTTCCCACACCTGCTACTGGGGAGGTAGATTCTCTTTACCTTTATAATGTCCTGCAAGTGCCTCTAATTGGTGGGATCAAAGAAGAGAAGCAAAAAGCAAAGGAGAAAAGGAAAAATATAAGCATCTGAATGCAGAGTTCCAAAGAATAGCAAGAAGAGATAAGAAAGCCTTCTTCAGCAATCAATGCAAAGAAAAAGAAAAACGACAGAATGGGAAAGACTAGAGATCTCTTCAAGAAAATTAAAGATGCCAAGGGAACATTTCATGCAAAGATGGGCTCGATAGAGGACAGAAATGGTATGGACCTAACAGAAGCAAAAGATATTAAGAAAAGGTGGCAAGAATACACAGAACTGTAGAAAAAAGATCTTCACGACCCAGATAATCACGATGGTGTGATCACTCATCTAAAGCCAGACATCCTGGAATGTGAAGTTAGGTGGGCCTTAGAAAGCATCACTACGACCAAAGCTAGTGGAGGTGATGGCATTCTAGTTGAGCTATTTCAAATCCTGAAAGATGATGCTGTGAAAGTGCTGCACTCAATATGCCAGCAAATGTGGAAA
>SJYX01010514.1:24117-57248 GCA_006410675.1 Oreotragus oreotragus | reverse complement strand
TTAAAACATTTAACGAGTTAACTTGTTTTAACAAGTTAAATTTCTAATAACTGAAAAAAGTTTAAAAATGTGTCCTATGAATCTTCAACTTAAAAAGCAAAGTGTTAACTTAGAAATACACCAACTAACGTATCTTTCTTATAGGCTATTATTTTGACTGCTTTATTAAAGTCAATACACACTAGGACCCCCTTAAGCAATATAAATAGTCAAATTTTACTGAACATAGGATTCCATTGAGTCAAAGTTCTTAAAACTTGTATCCGAGAGGTACACACACTTTGAATCTAGTGAGGTTTAAACTTGCAAAAGCTCTTTCCAAGACTTGGAAACTAATTTTAAGTTATTTTTATCAAGAGAGTACTGAAGTGTATAAGCTCCAGGGACCCTGGATCCACCCCTGGGTAATCATTTAAATGGCAAGCTTAGAATTAACTTCCCAATATATTCCTATTAGGAAAGTAAATATTTCAGAAACTAGAAAATTCTTTTTTTTTTTTTAACCAGTACTTTTATTATATATTGCAAGGCGGTTTAGTTGCTAAGTTGTGTCTGACTCCATGCGACCCCATGGACTGTAGCCTGCCAGGCTCCTCTGTCCATGGGACTTACTAGGCAAGCATACTGGAGTGGGTTGCCATTTCCTTCTTCAGAATCTAGCAAGTTTTTGACTGAATGTAATTAAGGTAGTGTGATGTAATGGAAACAACATGAATTTCTGAGTCAGATACACCTGGGATCTGAATCCCAGCTCTGCCCTTCCGCAGGTGTATATGTAATACACATTATTTTACTAGAAATGGCAACCCAGTCCAGTATTCTTGCCTTAAGAATCCCATAGACAGAGAAGCCTGGCGGGCTACAGTCCATGGGGTCGCAAAGAGTCGGACATGACTAAGTGACTTTCACTTCACTCTAAGCCACAGGACAGATTTAAAACAGTTCAGTTCAGCTGCTCAGTCATGTCTGACTCTTTGCGACCCCATGGACCACAGCACACCAGGCCTCCCTGTCCATCACCAACTCCCGGAGTTCACCCAAACTCATGTCCACTGAGTTGGTGATGCCATCCAACCATCTCATCCTCTGTCATCCCCTCCTCCTGCCGCCCTCAATCTTTCCCAGCATCAGGGTCTTTTCAAATGAATCACCTCTTCACATTAGGTGGACAAAGTATTGGAGTTTCAGCTTCAACATCAGTCCTTCAGAAGTAACATCTCAAGACTGTTGTGAGGATTTGAGATAATTATAGTTCAAAGAGCCTAAATCAGAGCCTAGCACAAAGTAGACATTCAACATGACGCAGTTATTAATCTTATAAAGCAACTTCTCACACTATTAAACTGAAAAGGAAAGGGGGAAGAGTTTTTCATTATTGCTTTCAAGAGGATAGGGAGAAGAGAAGAGGCTAAGTATTGCTCAGTTAAGAGCTGCTTCAGATAAGAATGACTTGCAATCAGGATGTTAAAGCATTCCTCTTAGAAATGATGGCTTGCTTTTACAGAAAAGCATCTCTAAGGAAGCCTGTATTTTCTTAAAGTAGGTAAAAGATATCTCTTGAAGTCTTTATTCATTTGCTTAGCCATAACCTTTCTCATCTAAAGAGCAAACTCAGCTCCATGCCCTACTCAAAGTTCACTTAAATAAATGAAAGTCAAATTAACAAATTTTAATTATATTTTCAACTTTAAAAAAAGAAAGAAGGAATGTTTTCTTGTAGCAAAAGGCTCTGATTAGTGGTTAAAGCAACTTCAGACTCTGTTCTCAATTTCTCATCAATGGCATCAACTTGGGAAAGGAGGACTCTCAACTTTAAAAACGCTGGACTGCTCACTGATTTCAAAACAACAGAGAACTTTTAAAAATGAAATCTTCTATGCAAAGAACAATACAAAAATGGCTCTAAATGGCTAGAGCGGGAGATTTCTGAAGATACCTACTCAGATACCTACTCCACCCCTCTTAGGCTTCCTGGGTCCTAGGGCTTCCCTGGTGGCTCGGGTGGTAAGCAATCAACCTGCAATGCAGGAGACCTGGGTTTGGTCCCTCGGTTGGGAAGATCCCCTGGAGGAGGGAATGGCAACCCACTCCAGTCTTCTTGCCTGGAGAATCCCCATGGGCAGAGGAGCCTGGCGGGCTACCGTCCATGGGGTGGCAAAGAGCTGGACACGACTGAGCGACTAAGCACAGTGACCCTGTAAGAGTTTGACAATACCTGCTCTACATGAACACACTACTTTTATGCTTGAAAATACTAACTTTACGATTAGAAAATGATTTTAGCAGTCTCAGTGATGTTACTGTTTATTAGCAAGCACTTTCTAATATTATTTCTTTTATTCTTCACAATTAATCTGTGAGAAAGATTGCTATAGTGCCCATCTAAAAGATGGGAAAACAAACTAGAAAGAGTCTGTCAGGTCATTCACTCAATATTGTTGGATGCTACTGTAAAGCACTGACAAAGATCAATACAAAGAGACCTGCTGCCTTTTCTAAAGAAAATCACATTCTAATAAAGGAGATACTGACTATTCTCTGAAGATGGGGCTATGAAAGGAGATGGAATGGTAGTTACCATGGTAGAGAAGACAGAAAAAGGAACATCTTACTTCTCTGAGACCCAAGGGAAGGAGTTGAGAATAAGTAAAGATACAGGTTAATGAATGAAATTGAAAGAGATCAAAGCTGAAGGTACTTACACAAGATAACTTTGGTAGTTAAGTTTCCTGAAGAAGAGAGATAAGAGAATTCTCAATAAAGAGCTTGAGGACAATGACTAGAGTTTGAAATAGTTCAAGCAGGAAAAAGGGAGCCGGAGCTCAAAGGGACACAAAAAATTGCCCAGAGGCACTGAAAAGTCCAGCAAGGTTAAAGACCACAATCTTGGAATGTTCTCCAGGAGTGCCCAATAGTCTTAAAAAACATGAGCAGTGAAGACAGATGAACGGAATGGTTCAAGACGATTTTTGCTGGTATTTCTGGCCTTGCCCTGGGAGACAACAGGAAAGAAGTGGCAACTGGTATCAGGCCGCACAGCCTGGGAGAATGAAAAGGGTCTTCTTGAGATCCCAGGGCACATCTAATGTGAGAAAAAAACAAGCAACACGTAGGACAGAATAATTCAATAAGAACAGCTTGCATTTATTTATAGTGTTTATTATGTGCCACTTGTATGAACTGTGGATGTATTAACCCTATCCTTACAACTACCTTATGAGGTAGGTACTATTGTTTTCTTCTCTTTTACAAGAGAAAACAGGCAGAGGTTAAGTGATTTGCTCAAGTCCTACATCTAAAAAATGAAGGAGCTAGGACAGAATTTAGTATGAAGTTTTAAGATTTCTAAAGTAGCAGATAACAAGTTTCAAGACGGAGTGAAGCCCACAGTAATAAGAGGCCACATCTGTCCCATCATTACTATTTAGTGCCAGTAGGAACACATAATAAACATACATTAAAATAAATGAATGAATGTCTGCCCACACACACTGTATAAAGTTACAATTTAAACTAGAGAGAATATCTGGGAAGAATGCATGCAAGTCTTCAATGACTGAGGGAGGATGTGTAAGAGGTTAGCAGACAGTCACAGGAATCACTCAAAGAACGGTACAGAAGGGCCCAAGCCACAAGAGTGATAGAAACAGCAATCATTGGCATCTGGGCCCAATGATTCATGGATTGGAAGAAAATAGGACACCTCAATTCAAGAAGATAAGCCTGTATCCTCAGGTGCAAGGTAAATTTCAGATGAAAAGAGGGTAAAGAATTCCCAGAACAGGTAGAGATGACAGATGGTAGTCAATCTCTGTGAAAGAAGGGCCTTACAGGCATGGTTAGCTGGCTGGGAGGAAGAAGTCATGGTGGAGGGAGTAAACTGTAAAGAAAGCGAGTGAACAGAAAAGACTAGGCTAGCAACAAGTCTTCTGACATGCAAGCCAAAGTAACTGCCAACACACTCCTACATCTTTACTTTCAAGACACTGTCTTAGGAGACTAGGCTAACTAACCTTTAAGGAAAAGCGCCACATGATCATTAATGACCTACAAATTACGGCTTCACTTACAGCTGAAAAAGAGTTCAAGTATTTTGGAATATTCCCAGAATCTACTTAGCTAAATCATCGATTACTGCGGTTTGGCTTCAAGGACTAGTTTCTCATTTAATCAATCATTCACTAACCATCCACACGGTGTCTAACACTTCAAGATTGAAAAGGAGATCTGGTATAAACTTCCGGCAGGAACCACAACCTAGTTCATGAATGAAACAAAAAAAAGAGGGAGGAAAAAAGAAGGAAGGAAATAAAAACAAAATGTACTTTTAGATAAACACTTAATGTACATATCTGGAGTAGGAAATGGCAGCCGGCTTGCCTGGAGAATCCCATGGACAGAGGAGCCTGAGGGGCTGCAGTCTAAGGGATCACAAACAGCTGGGACACAACTGAGCAACTAACACTTTAATGTATGTTTTAGAATGTACACACCAAGTGAGTGTTTACTCCTTCAATAAAGTTATCCTAGAAAGGTTATACACTTACCCCAATGAGTAACAATCACTATTGTATTTTCTCTTTTAAATCTACCCCCACCCTACAAGAGCCAGTGGCATTCTTTTGAAACACCCCAGCAATACCAAACCCATATACTTTGAGACTGATTTCTTAATGTGGTCCACAAACTGAATCTGTGAACGGCAACCCACTCCAGTGTTCTTGCCTGGAGAATCCCAGGGACGGGGGAGCCTGGTGGGCTGCCGTCNGAGCCAGTGGCATTCTTTTGAAACACCCCAGCAGTACCAAACCCATATACTTTGAGACTGATTTCTTAATGTGGTCCACAAACTGAATCTGTGAACGGCAACCCACTCCAGTGTTCTTGCCTGGAGAATCCCAGGGACGGGGGAGCCTGGTGGGCTGCCGTCTATGGGGTCACACAGAGTTGGACACGACTAACTTAGCAGCAGCAGCAAGCTTCTCAAAATGTAAGTTCTAAAAATATAAGTACCCAAAACTGGCAGCATCACTAGAATAACAATATAGTAAATAAAATTACCTGCAAAAATAACCTTCGATTTAACATATAAATTGTGGCATAAGTGCTCAGTCACCTAGTTGTGTCCAACCCTGGCGATCCCGTGGACGGGAGCCCACCAAGTTCCTCTGTCCGTGGAGTTTTCCAGGCAAGAATACCGAAGTGGGGTGCCATTCCCTTCTCCAAAACTGTGGCAGAATCATGACTAAATATTTGTATAACAATTGTTCACTGTGTGTTAGGTCCTGTTCTAATGCCTGACTCTCTATCTCACAACAGCCATGTAAGGTCCTACAATCTCATTTTACAGAGGAGAAAACTGAGGTTAGAAGCAGTTAAGTAACTTAAAGATAACACAACTAGAAAGAGGTAGAGCTTCTCCGGGAGTTGGTGATGGACAGGGAGGCCTGGAGTGCTGCAATTCATGGGGTCACAAAGAGTCGGACGCGACTGAGTGACTGAACTGAACTGAACTGAACTGAATGTATTTGTGAAGAATCTATTTAGAAATGTTTTATATATAGTGAGTCCAGAAGCATATATCTATTTATACTTAAAATACAATTTTATTAATTTTCTGAAAAGCAATTAAATTAGAAAATTCCAGCTAAAATTAACAACACAACTCTTCCCCCAGAGTTTCTCTTCTTTATGTGCATTTTGAATATTTTATTTTCCTACCTAAATTGCCAGGGGAGTGTCAAATACTGTCTGACTTCTTCTTTAAAGCACATTAAAAAAAAAACAAACCTCAGGAAACATTAAAATATACAATAATTTCTTCATGCAGAAAAACCATGGCAGGAAAAAAAATTGTTAAAATGTCTTATTCTTCAGTTACATTTTCAATGAGTACCCGCCTGAACCCAGTATTTTATAAGTAGCTATGCTCACAATTCTAATATTTCAGTTTTCATTGTACAGGGTGAAGTTTCTGATATAGTACTGGGAAATGACATCCTCAGTCAACTCTCCAATTTGCAACACCTCCAGTTTGTAGCCTCTACTGACTACAGTTCAGTGCTGAGTTTTAAACTTGGCAATAAACAAAAACTCTGACCTTGCTATTTGATTTAATCAAACTCAGCATTAAACTGAATGCTAACAGGTATACTCACAATGTTCTTCAACCAAGTCATAACCTCTAATCTTTAATGCTTTCACATTTTTGTTATCCACCAGCTCCATTTTATCTTCATTTTCCCTCATGAACAATTTATATTCCACGTTTCACTCTTAAAATCATTCAATCATTACTTTGAAAAACCCAGTATCCCATTTCTCTCTCTGCCTTCATAATCACTGCAAAAATAACTCAACTATCCATTATTTCTGTGACAACACCACAGCAGCTGGAAAGAGTCCTGCAAATGGGTAGAAAGACTACTGAAACAAACCATCACAAGTTAATTGGCTTAAAATATAACAGAAAAGTGTGTGTGTGCGTGCGTGTGTGNCTCTCTGCCTTCATAATCACTGCAAAAATAACTCAACTATCCATTATTTCTGTGACAACACCACAGCAGCTGGAAAGAGTCCTGCAAATGGGTAGAAAGACTACTGAAACAAACCATCACAAGTTAATTGGCTTAAAATATAACAGAAAAGTGTGTGTGTGCGTGCGTGTGTGCATGCGCGCATGCGCCCACTCAGTCATGTCTGATTCTTTGTGACCTCATGTACTGTTACCCTGCCAGTCTCCTCTGTCTATGGAATTTTCCAGGCAAGTATACTGGAGTGACTTGCCTTTTCCTACTCCAGGGTATCTTCTTGACCTTGAACTGATATCTTCAGTGTCTCTTGCATTGGCAGGCAGATTCTTTACCACTGTGCCACCTGGGAAGCCTCCATAACAGAAAATTACTCTCTCACAAATCTGTAAGGCAAAAGTCTGAAATCATTATCAGCAACTGAAATCAAGTGTTGTCAGGACCATACTCTCCCAGAGACTGTGGTGGAGAGTATGTTCCTTGACTCTACCAGCTTCTGGTGAGTGCTGGCAATATTTGCCATGTGGCTGCATCATTTCAGTTTCTTCCTTTATGGTCACATTACCTCCTCCTTTTCTTAGTAAGAGTATAATCTTCATCTTCTGTATGTATAAAGATACTTGTTATGGCATTTAGAATATACCTGGATAACCCTGGATAATTTTCTCATTTCAATATCCTAAACTTAATCACATCTTGAAAAAATATTACAATATAAGTTAACATTCATAAGTTCTAAGCTATAGCGTTTAATACCTTTGGGAGACTATTTACCAATTTACCACAAATAGTTGCACTTTAAATTCGTGATCTAAAATTTTAAGTAGGTTCTCTACATTGCCTAGCAATCTTACTATGTCTACTAACTCTCCAAGATGACTGTACATTTGGTCTCTGTTGAATATTTCGTATTATCTCTTCCAAACTTCTCTTTTAGCTAATGACTTTGAATCTTCACATGATGTTTTAATTTCCTGTCTCTCCAACTTTCTTCCATGCCACTGTTCAATTCCCCATTATGTGCTGCTGCTGCTGCTAAGTCACTTCAGTCGTGTCCGACTCTGTGTGACCCCACAGACGGCAGCCCACCAGGCTCCCCCGTCCCTGGGATTCTCCAGGCAAGAATACTGGAGTAGATGTGTATAAGAGACAGCTTTTCTTTCAGATTGGATGAAAACTGACCTTTTTGAGTCCTATGGCCTTTTTGAGTCCTATGGCCACTGCTGAGTTTTCCAAATTTGCTGGCATATTGCGTGCAGCTCTTTCACAAAATCATCTTTTAGGATTTGAAATAGCTCAGCTGATATTGCCTCACCATCAGTAGCTTTGCTTGTAGTGATGCTTCCTAAGGTCCACTTGACTTCGTACTCCAGAATGTCTGGCTCCAGTTGAGTGATCATACCATCGTGGTTATCTGGGTCATGAAGATCTTTTTTGTACAGTTCTTCTGTGTATTCTTGCCACCTCTTCTCAATATCTTCTGCTTCTGTTGCTGTTGCTTCAGTCGTGTCCAACTCTGTGCGACACCAGAGACGGCAGCCCACCAGGCTCTCCCATCCCTGGGATTCTCCAGGCAAGAACACTGGAGTGGGTTGCCATTTCCTTCTCCAGTGCATGAAAGTGAAAAGTGAAAGTGAAGTCGCTCAGTTGTGTCCGACTCTTAGCGNGCTCCCCCGTCCCTGGGATTCTCCAGGCAAGAATACTGGAGTGGGTTGCCATTTCCTTCTCCAATGCGTGAAAGTGAAGTCGCTCAGTCTGTCCGACTGTTAGCGACCCCATGAACTGCAGCCCACCAGGCTACTCCGTCCATTGGATTTTCCAGGCAAGAGTACTGGGGTGGGGTGCCATTGCCTCCCCCGCCATTATGTGCTAACCACACATATAAAGTTTATCCAACATAAGAGCTTTTTAAAATTCAGAGCATTTTATATATACCATTCTCTCTCTCTCTGATAGGCTGCATTCCACTACTATTTCGTCTTTCATCCATCCTGCAAATCAAAACCAAAACTGCTTGCTTAATCTTCTGGTGTCACAAATATCACTTTACATTGGTCTTTACAGACAACATTGTCTTATTTACTGTTTCCACTGTCTACACACTTTGTCTGTTTAATGTCTAATGATCATGATTGTTTATTCACCATTAGATAGCTAGTATTTTGTTCAATGTCTAGAATTTAAAAGGTTTACACTTATTTCCCAAGTGAACTAATTACTGGGACTCAGTAAAATATAACAATTTTAGGTTAGAATAGCTTTATGGCTGGAAATGTGAACTTGGGAATCAGAGACTTATTTTTGAATTCTAGCTTATTTTTTAACTGGAAGAACTTGGGAAGATTTAATACCTCAATAGTCTGCCTACCATTAGTTAAAAAATTGTAAGTCGTCATGACTCGACCTATTACCAGTTCTATGACTATGTACCTTGTCAGACCTGTTTTTTCAACTTTAAAATGGCAGACCTGAATTCAGTGATCTCTCATCTTCAAATCATGTCTAATATTCTATAGTTCCTCTTTGTGTGAGATTCTAAATGGGAAAATTCAATAGGATAGAAAAGCCTTGAAATCTGAGAAAAATAACATAACTAAATATCTGCTGAATATTTGAAACTATTTAAACTTGTCAATGTTTGTTTGTAGTAAAATATAGTACATGAAAATGTTGGTTATCACACCCCTATCTTTCCAAATTTTGCTGTGTTTTATTGAAAAGTTGACAAGTCACACATTTGCCAATCATCTTTTATCCTTGAAATTTGACAGATTTGAAAGCTGTGACAAAGAACTAATTTCAGTTCAGCTTGGGTTATTCTCTGAAACCTTTATGGAACTAGATGGATGTGTTCTATGTGAAACAGGTGATAGGTTTGAACAACACATTTGTGAGATGGATAGCTAAGAAACAGTAGGAGTTCACTCAAGAATTTTTATTTTATATAATGTCAGGATATGGAGAAAAAATTAACCTCTGTGGAACAATGACAATGCCATTTTTAGAGACCACTGGTTACTAATCAGAAAAAATATTTTTAAATGATTTAGGTAATCTTTTAGGTAAGAACTGAAGGCCAGCACATATGATTAACAGACCCTTGATATCAGAACAATGAAAGATATTTAGGATTTTCAGACACTGAGCAATGCAGAAGAAAGAACGCAGAACCTAAAATCAGGATTATCTGGATTCTAGTTCTAGTGCTGCCACAGCTTGCTTCATAACAATATTTCAAAGAAAAGTATATGATGCCAAAGTGTTTCTTTCTGCACTACAATGTGTTGACTCAAATATTTCCTGTCAACTTCTGCACTATTTGTATCATTGGTTAAAATAATCTAATGCATGCATATGTGTTAGTCATTCAGTCATATCCAACTCTTTGGGGCCCTATGGACTGTTCCCTGCTAGACTGCTTTGTCCATGGAATTCTCCAGGCAAGAATACTGGAATGGGTTGCCATTCCCTTCTCCAAGGGGATCTTCCAGACCCAGGGATCGAACCCAATTCTCCTGCATTGCAGGAGGTTTTCCTTATGGTTTGAGCCACCAGGGAAGCCCCCCAGTAAGATTAAATTCAAAAACACTGACCAGTAAAAATATTTATAATTTCACAAAAAATGAAGTCTAGTGATTTGGCCACTTAATAGTTGTTCAGCTGCAGAACTGAAATTGTTGAAAACCAAACCCAGAGCCTCATCCTGAGAGAGGTTGAATTATAATGCAAATTGAATACTCAATCTCACAGAGTTTAAAAACACTGACCAGTAAAAATATTTATAATTTCACAAAAAATGAAGTCTAGTGATTTGGCCACTTAATAGTTGTTCAGCTGCAGAACTGAAATTGTTGAAAACCAAACCCAGAGCCTCATCCTGAGAGAGGTTGAATTATAATGCAAATTGAATACTCAATCTCACAGAGTTTTGTTACAAGAAAGGCATTGATTAAGATAGAATGGGATCCTCAAAATGGGAATGGGGGCATGGGAAGCTCCTGAGGAAGCTGGAAACATTAAACTCATAAATTCTGATGAGTTTTCTTTACCAGTAGAAGTTTCCTTTGTATCTGTGTCTAAGATTAACCCTGCTTTGCCTAAAGAAACTATAGTGGCCTTCCCTGAAATAATTGCAAGCCACCATAGATTCTCTTCGGGACCCCAACCGCAAGCCTCTTTGCTTCTAGACTTATCAGTTCAGTTCGGAAGCCAGGCTTCCCTGTACATCTAGACTTATAACTAGACTCAGTCCCAGCAAGCCTTGATAGTTGAGATATGAACTGAGTTCCGTGTAGATGTATGCCATACTCCAAAAGAACTACAAGCTTTTTCCAATTTATACAGACAGATATCCAGGGAATATGTATGGGAATGGGTGTTGAAGGTGTTGGATAATGGAGGAAGTAACATAAAATTAAATCAAGATGAATTTATTGATATGGGCCTATGAAGCAGAGATTCTGAATTAAATGTTGCAAAGTAGAGGGTTAGTAAGTGTCTTTCTTTTTGATTTGGCTGATACATAGACCAAAACACAGACCAAAAGGTGGCCTACACTGAATTAAGTTGAAATGCCAGAACTGCCGATGAATGTGGCAAAATGCTCCAAAGGCTTAGGGGAACTGGAATGTTGTATTGTTATTTATCATGTAAGACCTATTTGGGATTAGCATGAAAACTAACCTTTTCCAGTCCTGTGGCCACTGCTGAGTTTTTCCAAATTTGCTGGCATATTGAGTGCAGCACTTTCACAGCATCATCTTTCAGGATTTGAAATAGCTCAACTGGAATGCCATCACCTCCACTAGCTTTGTTTGTAGTGATGCTTTCTAAGGCCCACTCGACTTCACATTCCAAGATGTCTGGCTCTAGATTAGATATCACACCATCATGATTATCTTGGTTGTGAAGCTCTTTTTTGTACAGTTCTTCTGTGTATTATTGCCACCTCTTCTTAATATCTTCTGCTTCATATAGGTCCATACCATTTCTGTCCTTTATCGAGCCCATCTTTGCATGAAATATTCCCTTGGTAACTCTAATTTTCTTGAAGATATCTCTAGTCTTTCCCATTCTGTTGTTTTCCTCTATTTCTTTGCACTGATGCCTGAGGAAGGCTTTCTTATCTCTTCTTGCTATTCTTTGGAACTCTGCATTCAGATGCTTACATCTTTCCTTAACTCCTTTGCTTTTCGCTTCTCTTCTTTTCACAGCTATTTGTAAGGCCTCCCCAGACAGCCATTTTATTTTTTTGCATTTCTTCTCCATGGGGATGGTCTTGATCCCTGTACAATGTCACGAACCTCAGTCCATGCTTAAAATTCTCCAAGCCAGGCTTCAGCAATATGTGAACTGTGAAATTCCAGATGTTCAAGCTGGTTTTGCAAAAGGCAGAGGAACCAGAGATCAAATTGCCAACATCCGCTGGATCATGAAAAAAACAGGAGAATTCCAGAAAAACATCTATTTCTGCTTTATTGACTATGCCAAAGCCTTTGACTGGGTTGATCTCCTTCAGAATGGACTGGTTGGATCTCCTTGCAGTTCAAGGGACTCTCAAGAGTCTTCCAACACCACAGTTCAAAAGCATCAATTCTTCTGTGCTCAGCCTTCTTCACAGCCCAACTCTCACATCCATACATGACCACAGGAAATACCATAGCTATTCCTGGGAAAAAAAATCTCCTTAATGTTGATTTTTTTTTCTTAGATCTTAGTCTAGCAATATTGGATGAGAGAAAAATATGAAAATTAGAAAACAAGCATGATTAGAATTTGTGTGAAGAACATGATAAACTTACCACAGACTCATATAAATACAGTATAAAAAAACCTCAAGAAGGAGATATTCCACTCTATTTCAGTCATCATTATTCACTCATTCACATCCTTTCATTCATTCATTTATTTGTAGGCAATTGCCAAGTGCATGTATTATCAGGGTGTATAACACACAAGTTATGCTGTGGTAACAAATTATTCAAAACTCTCAGTGGCCAAATAAAACTAAGGTTTATTTCTCCCTAAATGTATATCTTCCCTGTGGGTTGGTGAGGATTTTGCTCATAAAATTCAATCAAGCATATAAGTAATTCCAAGATTTCTTATAATCATGTCTGGTTTGAAGAGAGTTCTCAAGCATATAATACTATTAATTAAACACAATTTCTTCCATGAGTCACTGAGAGTGATAGTAAGTGAGGCAAACTCAGTTTTCTGGACCCATACAGTTTTTCAGCTTAAGACAAAATAATGATATGTGATTCAGTGTATACACTATGCCTTGGAGGATGGCACCTGTGTTGCAGAATCCTTCCAAGATGGATCATCAGTTTTAACTTCATCAGGCCATTCTGGCACTCTTTCAGGAAGCGCTGCTTCTAGATAGTACAATATATGATATGTAGGGTATCTAATCAATTTTCATGATAATTATACCTAAAAGAAGCTTTCTTCATGGAAGAAAAGCTATGACCAACCTAGACAGCATATTAACAAACAGAGGCATTACTTTGCTTACAAAGGTCCATGTAGTCAAAGCTATGGTTTTTCTAGTAGTCATGGGTGGATATGAGAGTTGGAACATAAAGAAAGCTGAGGGTTGAAGAATTTATGTTTTTGAACTGTGGTGTTGGAAAAGACTATTGAGAGGCCCTTGGACTGCAAGGAGATCAAACCAGTCCATCCTAAAGGAAATCAACCCTGAGTATTCATTGGAAGGACAGATGCTGAAGCTGAAGCTCCAATACTTTGGCCACCTGATGCGAAGAACCGACTCATTGGAAAAGACCCTGATGCTTGGAAAGGTTGAAGGCAGGAAGAAAAGGGGACAACAAAGGATGAGAGGGTTGGATGGCATCCCTGACTCTATGGACATGAGGTTGAGCAAGCACCAGGAATTGGTGATGCACAGGGAAGCCTGTCATTCTGCAGTCCATGGGGCTCACAAAGAGTCGAACACTACTGAGCAACTGAACTGAACTGATGCCTAAGCTGTGTTCAATGTAATCCCAATCAATATCCAAGTCACAAATGGAAGTAAATATTTGCCAAATGTGTCAGATAAAAACTTTTACTTAAAATATATAAATTACTATCAAGGCTCAATGTTAAGAAAACAAAAGTTTCACAAAATATGGTAAATATTTGGACACTTCATAAAGAATATCTAAGAGTTAGCAATAAATAAACATAAAAAGATGAGCAACATGAGTTGCTCTTGGCAATAGCACTTGCACTTGCAAACAGCTCCTCATATCCATATTATGATTCTACTGTGCACACTGTGGGAAGTTTACAGTAACAATGATTTAGTACTAAATACTGGCCAGGATATAGAGCAGCTGGAACTCGGATATAGTGTTGGGGGAAATACAAACTTGGTCATTTCCTTGAAAAAAAAAAAAAGAGGACATTTCTTATAAACATTCACTTAACACATGACCCAAACATCCACTCAGGTATTTACACAAGAAAAGAGAATATATGAGAATATATATGAGTCCAAAAGGACTCTTACATGAATGTTCACAGCATCATGATTTGTAATATTGTCAGACTGAAACACCACCAATGTACATTAACAGAGACTAGGTAACCAAATTGTGGGAAAGTCATATGATGAGAGATTATTGCAGCATTCTTTTTGTTGCTATTAATTTTTAGCTACACCCCACAGCATGTGGGACCTCAGTTTCTTGACCAGGGAATCAAACCCTCACCCCCTGCATTAAAAGTTGGAGTCTTAACCACTGGACTGCTGGGGAAGCCTGGCAGCATTCTTCAAGATAGAAAACACTGGAAGTAACTCAAGTTTCCATGAGCAATGGGATCTATCATTTGCTGTACTAATATAAAGGAATGCTATACAACAGTGAAAACAAGTGAAATGTATACAGACATATCCACAAATATGAAACTTAGAAACACAAAGTTTTTAAAACACAAAAGCAGAAGAGGAATATTAACTGTAGAAAAAAATATATAAAATGCTATCCTATTTAGATAAAAAATAAAACAATATCTTAAGGATTCATATGGGGACTTCCTTGTCAGTCCAGTGGCTAAGAGTCCTCCTGCTAAAGCAAGGGACATGAGTTCAATCCCTGATCCAGGAAGATCCCACATGCTTTAGGGCAACTAAATCTGTGTGCCACAATGACTGAGCCTCGAGTGACCTAGAGCCTGTGCTCTGCAAAAAGAGAGCCACCACAGTGAGAAGCCTGCACACAACTAGAGAGTGGACCCGCTCCCTGCAACTAGAGAAATACAGTGCCCACCAACAAAGACCCAGCACAGCCAAAAGTAAGAAAAAAAATTCAATTTAAAAAAATAAAAAATAAAATAAAAAAGTATTCTTATGAATGCGGCAAACTTTTAAAAACAATTAGAGTGTTAACAAAAGCTCAGAAATTATCCTGGAGGAGAAAGAAAAAGAAGCCATGAAAAACAGGCATGCAGGGTTCTTCAAATATAGAGGTCAACTTTTATTTCTGAATATGTGGATATTGTCTTTTACCCACTTTATTTAAACTGAATGTATGCTTAATATGTACACAATATTAATATATGTTGATTTGTATGAGTATATATATACAACTTTCATAATTAATGTTTAATATATTTCAGTTTTTAAGGGTTATAAATAGAAAATGAGATTCATATATGGACAAAAATTGTCTGAGCATGTTTTACAATGGATTTCATTAATCCCTAAGTCAATTTTTAAACCACTATCATATACATCCTTGGAAAAATAATTTCAGAACAACTGTCATTTCATGGCAACTGTGCATGATTAAGGGAGGGGAACTGGAAAGAGAGCTCCAATCTAATTTTCATTAGCTTGGAAGCAATTTATATTTGTACTTCCTTACTAAGTGAAATAGGTGGAAAGAAATACAAAATGATTATGATAACAGAAAGGAAGGTCGACAAGTTTAGGTAAAACTTCCTTGAAATTTATGCAGAAAATGTAACAATTAATGCTTCAGTTTAATACCTTTATACAGCACTCACATCTCTTTCCCTAGCAAATATAGAAAATGGTTGAATGTGTAGGATGCAAACAAACTGTGTAAAAAAATCCTTAATATAGATTAAAATGGTTAATATAGAATTATTAATTTTCTAATTAATTTGTGCTTCTTTTAAGAAGTACCACATGTATTCCTTTACTTTATCTCATTTTTATCATTCTCAATCTTTTCCAGGACACCTTAGCTGCTCATTTCTCACAAGACATACTTGGTAATATTTGTTTATAATATTAAAGTAAACATTATTGTATGTGAAGAAAATTGAAAATTAAGACTCATACCTAGGGTTCAGTGTCTTACTTGCTAGACTAAGCAGTTATCAGAATTTTCTAATTTCGTCTCTGGTTCTCTCACATAAGTACTAATGAAGTTTGATCTCTCTGAGTCTCAGTTTTCTCATGTGCAAAACAACAAGGAACAGAGGATGAGTTGATTAGATAGCCTCACCAACTTGATGGACATGAGTTTCAGTAAGCTCTGGGAGTTGATGATACACAGGGAAGCCTGGTGTGCTGCAGTCCATGGGGTTCGCAAAGAGTCAGACACGACTGAGCAACTAAACTGAACTGAAACACACTGGAATAATTATCTCCCCTGAAAAAGAGCCTAGTCTTTGAAATATGGAAATGTTTCTTTGTTAGGTAAATTCCATGCTATCCTTTCTTTCAAGGAATTTGCAATATTGACAGAATAAAATAAAAATGTCTAAGTCATTCTGTCCAAATTAAAAAGAAAAAAAAAAAAATTAAAGAAGGCTGAGCACTGAAGAGTGCCTTTGAATTGTGGTAGTGGAGAAGATTCTTGAGAGTCCCTTGGATTACAAGGAGATCAAACCAATCAATCCTAAAGAAAATCAACCCTGAATATGCCACTGAAAGACTGATGCTGAAGCTAAAGCTCGAATACTTTGACCACCTGAGGTGAGGAGGCAAGTCATTGGAAAAAACCCTGATTCTGGGAAAGACTGACGACAGGAGTAGAAGGGGGTGGCAGAGGATGAGATAGTTGGATAACATCACTGACTCAATGGACATGAGTTTGAGCAAATTCCAGGAGATAGTGAAGGAGTGAAGGACAAGGAAGCCTGTTGTGCTGCAGTCCATGGGATCACAAAAAGTCAGACATGACTTAGTGACTGAACAAAAACAAATAGTGAAGAAGTTCTTGACATTGGTCTTGACAATAGCTTTTTGAATGTGACTCAAAAATCATGATAAATGAAGGCAAAAATTAACAGGTGAAGTGAATCAGATAAAAGGCTTCTGCAAAGCAAAAGAAACAATCAACAAAATGAGAAAACAACTTACAAAATGACTAAAAATGTTTGCTAGACATTTATCTGACAAAAGGTTAATATCTATAATATACAAACAACTCATACAATCTAATAACATGCATAAAAATAATCTGATTAAAATTGGGCAGAGGTTATATGATACCTCTGTTTTTAGTTTTTTCATACTGTTTTCCATAGTGGCTACACTAAATTTTATTCACTCAAACAGTGTAGGGGGGCTTCTCATTTCTCCACATCCTCATCAGCATTTGTTATGTGTATTCATTTTAATGAGAGCCATTTTGACATTTGAGAGGTGATATTTCATTATTGTTTGAATTTGCACTTCCTTGATGAATAATGATGTTAAGTATCTTCTCATGTGCCTGTTGGACACTTGTAGGTCTTCTTGGAAAAATGTCTATTCAGTTCTCCTGTCTATATTCTAACTGAGTTGTTTATTGCCGGCCTTACGTTGAGGTCTTTAATCCATTTTGAGTTCGTTTTTATCTGTGATGTTGGAGAATGTTCTACTTTTTTTTAATTTATTTATTTTTAATTGAAGGATAATTGCTTTACAGAACTTTGCTGTTTTCTGTCAAACCTCAACATAAATCTGTCATAGGAATACATATATCCCCTCCCTTTTGCTTGTTATTGTCAGTGATCATCTTAGTCTCCCTGCATTTCCATTTCAGTCCTTAATACCGAATAGTTTAGTGAGCTATGTGTGCTTTCTTAGAGTGAAAATATGGATACTTTATTTGGTTTGAATAAGGACAGTGATAGGGGCTTCCCAGGTCATGCTTTTGGTAGATTCCAACTGCCAATGCAGGAAATACAAGATTATTCCTGGGTTGGGAAGATCCTCTGGAAGAGAAAGTAGCACCCCACTCCAATATCCTTGTATGGAAAATCCTAGCCTTGAAAATCTGAATTGTAGTGCTGGAGAAGACTCTTGAGAATCTCTTGGACTGCAAGGAGATCAAACCAGTCAATTCTAAAGTAAATCAACCCTAAATTTTCATTGGAAGGAATGATACTGATGCCAAATCTCTAGCACTTTGGCCACCTGATGGGGAGAGCCAACTCATTGGAAAAGACTCTGATGCTGGGAAAAACTGAAGGCAAATTGTCTGAAGTCAGGGAACGTGATTCTTCTAGCTCTGTTCTTTCTCAAGATTGTTTTGACTATTCGTGATCTTTTGTGTTTCTATGCAAATTAAAAAAAAAAAAACGTTCTCTCTTTCTGTGGAAAAACACACCTGCTATTTTGATATGGATTGCATTGAGTCTGTAGACTGCCTTGTGTGGTATGGTTATTGTAACAATATTAATTCTTCCAATCCATGAACACATTATGTTAAGTAAAAAAAGTTAGACAAATACTATATGATATAGCTTATATGTGGAGTCTAAAAAAATAAAACAACTTAATGAGTATAACAAAATTAGACTCATAGAAATAGAGAACAAAGTAGTAATTACAAGGAAGGGGAACGGGGTAAAATAAGGATGGGGATTAAGAGGCATAAAGTAATGTGTGTGTGTGTGAGTGTGTGTGTATATGTATGTATATAATAAACTTCAAAATATATTGTTCAACACAGGGAATTAAGCCAATGTTTTATATTATTTATAAATGGAATATAACTTTAAAAATTTTGAATTGCTATGTTGGACACCTGAAATTTGTATAATATTGTACATCAACTTTGTTTCAACTTAAAAAAAAAAAAAAACAGCAGAGTATTAAATAGACCTTAAAAAACAGACACAGAAAAACCAACCAACAGCTAAGCAAACAAAAAACATATAGCTACCAGGTATTTGAAAAGATGTTCATTTCCCCTAACTATCAAGGAAATTATAAAGAAAAAACACAATATTGTTTTACACTTGCTAGAATGGCTATTGCAAAAGACATGAGAGTCCATGTGTTGGCAAGGGTGTGGAATAAAGAATATATATATGAGTTCACTATTGATGAGAATGTAAACTGATTTCCCCACTACAGACAACAGTGTGAACGTTCCTCCAAAAATTAAAATAGGATGACTATATGATACAGAAATTACATTTCTGGATATAAGTCCAATGGAAATGAAAACAGGATATTGAAAGGATATATGCACATCAATATTTACTGAAACATTAATCACAATAGCTATGATATGGAAAAGCCTATATGTTTGTCAGTTGAAGAATGGATAAAACATATAGAAATTCTGCCATTTGAGACAGGATGATGAATCCTGAAGATATTAATCTAAGTGAGAAAATTAAACAGAGAAAGACATACACTACATAATATAAATTCTATTTGGAAACTAAAATAGCAGATCTTTATAAAACCAGGGAATAGATGGTGGATATGGGAGTTCCCGTGTGGAGCTAGTGTGAAATAACCTGCCTGCCAATGCAGGAGACATAAGACATGCAGGTCTGATCCTTCGGATTGGGGAGATCCCCTGAAGAAGGACATGGCAACCCACTCCAGTATTCTTGCCTGGAGAATCACATGGACAAAGGAGCCTGGTGGTCTACAGTCCATAGGGTCCCAGGGTTGGAAGCAACTGAAGTGACTGAGCATGCACACATACTGACTTTTCAGCTAGTAGGCAAGTGAGGGGCTTCCCAGGTGACTATCGGTAAAGAACAGCCTACTAGTGCAGGAAATAAGAGATGTGGGTTGGATCCCCCAGTAAGAAAGAGCCCCTGGAGAAGGAAANCTTTCAGGCATTGGAGAAGGAAATGGCAACCCACTCCAGTGTTCTTGCCTGGAGAATCCCAGGGACTGGGGAGCCTGGTGGGCTGCTGTCTATGGAGTCGCACAGAGTTGGACATGACTGAAGCGACTTAGCAGCAGCAAGGCCTACTAATTTGGGCAGAAAAAGAAAAGGGCATATCTTTTTTAAAATAGTAAGATTAAATGAATTTTATTTAATCATCTCATTTTGTAAGACAGCCCATTCTTCCCAGGATTTCCTCTGTGGCAAGCCCAAGAATCTCAAAGGATCAGACCTTTGTATAGTGTCCCCTAACAAAAGATATTGAGAAAAGAGGGCCTGTGTATTAATGAAGATATTGGAAGATACTTGAATGAGTAAAAATAATCAGATGAATAAATTCATGAACCAGAAAGCAAACTGAGCCAGAGAAAGACCCAGAACTCATCACTGCCTTTGCTTCTGCAGACACTAAGTGTCATTTGCCATCCAGTGGTCACTCTCATCTGTTGGGGTGCCCATAGGTTCAACACCACCTTGTCCTTGATGGGAGAGGAATGCAGTCTCCTCTCCTTAAATGTGAAACCCAGTCTTCCTTGCCTCAACAGCTGCTGCCACAGCCTTTAGTGGTTGAAGGGAAAGTGGGAAGAATCTGAAAACCAGGAACCACCATACTCAACCTGCCCTTATCTGAACCACCTCCCAGAGTCAGAATTCATAAGTAACAAGTTTCCTGCACTACATAATTTTCTTTTGTTGTTTTTCCCTGCACACGCCTGAGGCTTCTATAACTGTGCTGTCCAATATGGTAGCCACTTACATTCAACATTTATGTCACCAGCTACACGAGCCTCATTTTAAGCCACCAGCTTAAAATGGTGGCTACTGTATTGGACACTACAACTTACGAACATTTCTGTCATCACAGTATATTCTGTGACAGTGCCACAGTTTTGTGTACAGTACAGTAGTTTGTAGGATCATTCATGCATTTAGTCAATATGCTGTATACCTACCATGCTTGACCCCTTTCTAAAAACTGAGGATATAGCAGTGGACCAACCTGGATAGCATATTCAAAAGCAGAGACATTACTTTGCCGACTAAGGTCCACCTAGTCAAGGCTATGGTTTTTCCTGTGGTCATGTATGGATGTGAAAGTTGGACTGTGAAGAAGGCTGAGTGCCGAAGAATTGATGCTTTTGAACTGTGGTTCTTTGGAGAAGACTCTTGAGAGTCCCTTGGACTGCAAGGAGATCCAACCAGTCCATTCTGAAGGAGATCAACCCTGGGATTTCTTTGGAAGGACTGGTGCTAAAGCTGAAACTCCAGTACTTTGGCCACCTCATGCGAAGAGTTGACTCTTTGGAAAAGACTCTGATGCTGGGAGGGATTGTGGGCGGGAGGAGAAGGGGACGACTGAGGATGAGATGGCTGGACGGCATCATGGACTCGATGGACGCGAGTCTGAGTGAACTCTGGGAGATGGTGATGGACAGGGAGGCCTGGAATGCTGCGATTCATGGGGTCGCAGAGTCGGACACGACTGAGCGACTGAACTGAACTGAAGATAAGCAAAATTTCTGCTTTCCCGGGACTTACACTTCAACTTACAAAGCCTGCAACCAAATGTCAGTGTGTAGCAGTAGCTTGAAGAAGGACAGCCTGGGGAAACAGATAGTTAATTGTTCTTTTTTTAAAAAATCTTGGCTCATCACCAGTCTGATTCCTTTACGATGTAGCTCTCTGTTTTGTTCTACTTTTAGACCTCTGAATTTTAGACATCTGATTTGAGCTGATTTGCATGGCACAGATGGCTTACACATTTGATTTACCTTTAAGTGTTGGCTGCCACTGTTAAGTTTTTTAGATTCTAAGTGAAAGATTTATTTAAAAGTAGTCGTTCTAGGATTTGATCACTTAAATCAATTCTGGCTGCCTCTGTTTAGAATTTTAATTCAGTGAAAGGTCTAGTTCTTACTAATAGTATATAACTACAGCAGAGAAAAAACATGGCAATCATTTTTTCGGTTTTCCTACACAAAGCCCATGTTTTAATACACACACCCCCTATACAGGGGTTACTCACAAAGCGTTAATAATACCAGCCTAAAAATTTGAACAATGAAAATGGGTGGTATTACTAAATTAGCCATTAGAATTCAGACACTGCTAAATGCTCTCAACAAGAGCCGTGAATNACACAAAGCCCATGTTTTAATACACACACCCCCTATACAGGGGTTACTCACAGAGCGTTAATAATACCAGCCTAAAAATTTGAACAATGAAAATGGGTGGTATTACTAAATTAGCCATTAGAATTCAGACACTGCTAAATGCTCTCAACAAGAGCCGTGAATACCAACACCAACAATCTGTTTGAACTAATGAACTGTCAGTGTTTTCCCCGCTGATGAACAGATAACTTAGAGTCTATTATAGAAGAAAGAGACCTTGGAAATGAGTCTTTCTGTTCCAAATCCCTCTTTCCTCACTATTGCGTCTTTGACGGGTAATAATTTGTTCAAGCAAGAGTTGAAGAGTAAAACTCAGCTATAGCATGATAAAGGCTTCCAAAAGTTCACCCATGCAAAGCAGATGTTCTCAGACATAATTATGTGTGCATCCTGGAGGGTTTGTTGAAGCACAAACTGCTGAATCCCCTCCCCAGAGCTTCTGATTCAGGGAGTCTAGGGTAGAGCCTGATAATTTGTATTTCTAACAACTTCTTGGATAGTGCTGGTGATCTGAGGTCCACGTTTTGAAAACCCCACTTTGTAAACCACATGATTATACTACTGTGGAATTGATGAAATTATGAGCGCCTGAACAGCTAGCCTAGAGATCTGAGGATCCAGCTACATGATCAGCTCTATTCAGGTGTGGATCTAGGTTTGGCACCAGCTGGTGGTGACATCTAGTCCTGGGTAGACATGATGGGAGAAGTTCTGGGTCCTGGGACTTCCAGGACAGTGAGATGTCAGCTATCTCATGGAGTAAGAAATATCAATAACCTCAGATATGCAGATGATACCACCCTTATGGCAGAAAGTGAAGAGGAACTAATGACTGAGCGACTGAACTGAACTGAAGCATTTATTTTGTTGTTCAGATCTGGGGAGACTAAGCCTCAGGGGCCCAGCTTCTGGCCCTCTGCTTTCCAAGCACTGCCTGCTGGTTCCCTGTCAGTCTGTCTTCTCTGTATTTCCTTCCCACCCTATAAGATGAAATCTTTGACTCAACCCTTCCTGAAAAGCTGGAGAGCCAGTTACGCTATATCAAAAATGGCATTGTTTAGGAATTTTGAAGCAGCCAGTAGTAGGTCTTCTGTTGTTTAATTTACTCATCCAAACTCCTGCCTCACTGTCCTCTCTCTGCAGCTTTGAGCTTTTACTAGTCAAAATGCTTCTTCACCTTGAAAGTTAGTGTAGATTCCATCTCCAAACGCCTTGTCTGGTGCTTTCCAGAAGACATAATTTTTCCTTCCTCTGAAAGGATAGGGATATTATTTTATTCTCAAAACAACCTTGTAGTGTAGGTGTGATACTTGTTTACAGATAAGAAGGGTAACACTTTTCTACTTTGTAATAATTTGCTATAGTAAAATAACTTGTCTGATACAGCTGATAGGGCAAAATCTGCCTGTAGAGTAATTTTTGATATATTAATCTCTCATCATATGTTAATGTTGAGTGTAGGCACACATTATTTCATCAACTCCACAGTAGTATAACCATGTGGTTTACAAAGTGGTGTTCTCAAAATGTGGTCCACTGGAGACGGGAATGGCAAACCACTTCAGTATTCTTGCCTTGAGAACCCCATGAACAGTACGAAAAGGCAAAAAGAGATGACACTGGAAGATGAACTGCCCAGGTCGGTAGATGCCCAGTATGCTACTGGAGATCAGTGGAGAAATAACTCCAGAAAGAATGAAGAGATGGAGCCAAAGCAAGAACAATACCCAGGTGTGGATGTGACTGGTGATGGAAGTATGGTCTGATGCTGTAAAGAACAATATTGCATAGGAACCTGGAGTTCTAGGTCCGTGAATCAAGGTTAATTGGAAGTGGTCAAACAGGAGATGGCAAGAGTGAACATTGACATTTTAGGAATCAGAGAACTAAAATGGACCAGAATGGGCAAATTTAAGATGACCATTATATCTACAACGGTGGGCAAGAATCCCTTAGAAGAAAGTGAATAGCTCTCATAGTCGACAAAAGAGTCTGAAATGCAGTTCTTGTGTGCAATCTCAAAAACGACAGAATGATCTCTATTTGTTTTCAAGGCAAGCTATTCAGTATCACAGTAATCCAAGTCTGTGCCCCAACCAGTAATGCTGAAGAAGCTGAAGTTGAATGTTCTATGAAGACCTACAAGACCTTCTAGAACTAACACGAAAAAAAGATGTCCTTTTCATCATAGGAATTGGAATGCAATACCTGGAGTAACAGGCAAATTTGGCCTTGGAGTCAAAAATGAAGCAGGGCAGAGGCTAACAGAGTTTTGTCAAGAGAACACACTGGTCATAGCAAACACCCTCTTCCAACAACACAAGAGAAGACTCTACACATGGACATCACTAGATGGTCAATACCAAAATCAGACTGATTATATTCTTTGCAGCCAAATATGAAGCAGCTCTATACAGTCAGCAAAAACAAGACAGGAAATAGACTGTGGCTCAGATCATGAACTCGTTATTGCTAAATTCAGACTTAAATTGAAGAAAGTAGGGATAACCACTAGACCATTCATTCAGTTCCATTCAGTCGCTCAGCCACGTACAATTCTTTGCAACCCCATGGACTGCAGCACGCCAGGCCTGCGTGTCCATCACCAACTCCCAGAGCTTACTCAAACTCATGTCCATTGAGTCGGTGATGCCATCCAACCGTCTCATCCTCTGTCATCCCCTTCTCCTCCCACCTCCTCCCACCTAGACCATTCAAGTATGACCTAAATCAAATCCCTTACAGTTATAGAGTGGAAGTGACAAATGGATTCAAGGGATTAGATCTGATAGACAGAGTGCCTGAAGAACTATGGACAGAGGTTCGTGACATTGTATAGGAAGCAGGGATCAAGACCATCCCCAAGAAAAAGAAATGCAAAAGGGCAAAATGGTTTTCTGAGGACGCCTTACAAATAGCTGAGAAAAGAAGAGAAGCTAAAGGCAAAGGAGAAAAGGAAAGATATACCCATTTGAATGCAGAATTCCAAAGAATAGCACAGAGAGATAAGAAAGCCTTCCTCAGTGATCAATGCAAAGACATAGAGGAAAACAGTAGAATGGGAAAGAAGAGATCTCTTCAAGAAAATTAGAGNTCTGAGGATCCAGCTACATGATCAGCTCTATTCAGGTGTGGATCTAGGTTTGGCACCAGCTGGTGGTGACATCTAGTCCTGGGTAGACATGATGGGAGAAGTTCTGGGTCCTGGGACTTCCAGGACAGTGAGATGTCAGCTATCTCATGGAGTAAGAAATATCAATAACCTCAGATATGCAGATGATACCACCCTTATGGCAGAAAGTGAAGAGGAACTAAAAAGCCTCTTGATGAAAGTGAAAGATGAGAGTGAAGAAGTTGACTTAAAGCTCAACATTCAGAAAACGAAGATCATGGCATCTGGTCCCATCACTTCATGGGAAATAGATGAGGAAACAGTGGAAACAGTGTCAAATTTTAATTTGGGGGGCTCCAAAATCACTGCAGATGGTGACTGCAGCCATGAAATTAAAGGATGCTTACTCCTTGGAAGAAAAGTTATGACCAACCTAGACAGCATATTCAAAAGCAGAGACATTACTTTGCCAACAAAGATCTGTCTAGTCAAGGCTATGGTTTCTCCTGTGGTCATGTATGGATGTGAGAGTTGGACTGTGAAGAAAGCTGAGCACCGATGAATTGATGCTTTTGAACTGTGGTTTTGGAGAAGACCCTTGAGAGTCCCTTGGACTGCAAGGAGATCCAACCAGTCCATTCTGAAGGAGATCAGCCCTGGGATTTCTTCGGAGGGAATGATGCTCAAGTTGAAACTCCAGTACTCTGGCCACCTCATGCGAAGAGTTGACTCATTGGAAAAGACTCTGATGCTGGGAAAGATTGGGGGCAGGAGGAGAAGGGGACGACAGAGGATGAGATGGCTGGATGGCATCGCTGACTCGATGGACGTGAGTCTGAGTGAACTCTGGGAGTTGGTGATGGACAGGGAGGCCTGGCGTGCTGCGATTCATAGGGTCACAAAGAGTCGGACACGACTGAGCGACTGAACTGAACTGAAGCATTTATTTTGTTGTTCAGATCTGGGGAGACTAAGCCTCAGGGGCCCAGCTTCTGGCCTTCTGCTTTCCAAGCACTGCCTGCTGGTTCCCTGTCAGTCTGTCTTCTCTGTATTTCCTTCCCACCCTATAAGATGAAATCTTTGACTCAACCCTTCCTGAAAAGCTGGAGAGCCAGTTACGCTATATCAAAAATGGCATTGTTTAGGAATTTTGAAGCAGCCAGTAGTAGGTCTTCTGTTGTTTAATTTACTCATCCAAACTCCTGCCTCACTGTCCTCTCTCTGCAGCTTTGAGCTTTTACTAGTCAAAATGCTTCTTCACCTTGAAAGTTAGTGTAGATTCCATCTCCAAACGCCTTGTCTGGTGCTTTCCAGAAGACATAATTTTTCCTTCCTCTGAAAGGATAGGGATATTATTTTATTCTCAAAACAACCTTGTAGTGTAGGTGTGATACTTGTTTACAGATAAGAAGGGTAACACTTTTCTACTTTGTAATAATTTGCTATAGTAAAATAACTTGTCTGATACAGCTGATAGGGCAAAATCTGCCTGTAGAGTAATTTTTGATATATTAATCTCTCATCATATGTTAATGTTGAGTGTAGGCACACATTATTTCATCAACTCCACAGTAGTATAACCATGTGGTTTACAAAGTGGTGTTCTCAAAATGTGGTCCACTGGAGACGGGAATGGCAAACCACTTCAGTATTCTTGCCTTGAGAACCCCATGAACAGTACGAAAAGGCAAAAAGAGATGACACTGGAAGATGAACTGCCCAGGTCGGTAGATGCCCAGTATGCTACTGGAGATCAGTGGAGAAATAACTCCAGAAAGAATGAAGAGATGGAGCCAAAGCAAGAACAATACCCAGGTGTGGATGTGACTGGTGATGGAAGTATGGTCTGATGCTGTAAAGAACAATATTGCATAGGAACCTGGAGTTCTAGGTCCGTGAATCAAGGTTAATTGGAAGTGGTCAAACAGGAGATGGCAAGAGTGAACATTGACATTTTAGGAATCAGAGAACTAAAATGGACCAGAATGGGCAAATTTAAGATGACCATTATATCTACAACGGTGGGCAAGAATCCCTTAGAAGAAAGTGAATAGCTCTCATAGTCGACAAAAGAGTCTGAAATGCAGTTCTTGTGTGCAATCTCAAAAACGACAGAATGATCTCTATTTGTTTTCAAGGCAAGCTATTCAGTATCACAGTAATCCAAGTCTGTGCCCCAACCAGTAATGCTGAAGAAGCTGAAGTTGAATGTTCTATGAAGACCTACAAGACCTTCTAGAACTAACACGAAAAAAAGATGTCCTTTTCATCATAGGAATTGGAATGCAATACCTGGAGTAACAGGCAAATTTGGCCTTGGAGTCAAAAATGAAGCAGGGCAGAGGCTAACAGAGTTTTGTCAAGAGAACACACTGGTCATAGCAAACACCCTCTTCCAACAACACAAGAGAAGACTCTACACATGGACATCACTAGATGGTCAATACCAAAATCAGACTGATTATATTCTTTGCAGCCAAATATGAAGCAGCTCTATACAGTCAGCAAAAACAAGACAGGAAATAGACTGTGGCTCAGATCATGAACTCGTTATTGCTAAATTCAGACTTAAATTGAAGAAAGTAGGGATAACCACTAGACCATTCATTCAGTTCCATTCAGTCGCTCAGCCACGTACAATTCTTTGCAACCCCATGGACTGCAGCACGCCAGGCCTGCGTGTCCATCACCAACTCCCAGAGCTTACTCAAACTCATGTCCATTGAGTCGGTGATGCCATCCAACCGTCTCATCCTCTGTCATCCCCTTCTCCTCCCACCTCCTCCCACCTAGACCATTCAAGTATGACCTAAATCAAATCCCTTACAGTTATAGAGTGGAAGTGACAAATGGATTCAAGGGATTAGATCTGATAGACAGAGTGCCTGAAGAACTATGGACAGAGGTTCGTGACATTGTATAGGAAGCAGGGATCAAGACCATCCCCAAGAAAAAGAAATGCAAAAGGGCAAAATGGTTTTCTGAGGACGCCTTACAAATAGCTGAGAAAAGAAGAGAAGCTAAAGGCAAAGGAGAAAAGGAAAGATATACCCATTTGAATGCAGAATTCCAAAGAATAGCACAGAGAGATAAGAAAGCCTTCCTCAGTGATCAATGCAAAGACATAGAGGAAAACAGTAGAATGGGAAAGAAGAGATCTCTTCAAGAAAATTAGAGATACCAAGGGAACATTTCATGCAAAGATGAGCACAATAAAGGACCGAAATGGTATGGACCTAACAGAAGAGGTGGCAAGAATACACAGAAGAACTACACAAAAAAGATCATCATGACCCAGATAACCACAATGGTGTGATCACTCACCTAGAGCCAGACATCCTGGAATGCAAAGTCAAGTGGGCCTTAGGAAGCATCACTATGAACAAAGCTAGTGGAGGTGATGGAATTCTATCAGAGCTTTTTAAATTTTTTAAAGGTGATGCTACTAAAGTGCTTTACTCAATATTTCAGCAAAGTTAGAAAACCTAGCAGTGGCCACAGGACTGGAAAAGGTCAATCCTCATTCCAGTTCCCAAGAAGAGCAGTAACTAAAAAATGTTTAAGCCACCAAACAAGACCATCTCATCTCCCATGATTGTAAGTGATGCTCATAATCCTGCATACTAAACTGTAAACTGCATTACATGAACTGAGAACTTCCAGATGTCCAAGCTAGGTTTAGAAAAGGCAGAGAACCCGGATCAAATTGCCAACATTTACTGGATCATAGAGAAAGCAAGGGAGTTCCAGAAAAACATAGTGTAGTTTCATTGACTGTGTGCTAAAGCCTTTGACTGTGTGGATCATAACTGTGGAAGACTCTTAAAGAGATTCCAAACCATCTAATGTGTCTCCTGGGAAATGTGTGTGCCAGTCAAGAAGCAACAGTTAGAGCCTTATATGAAACAACTGATTGGTTTAGGATTGAGAAAGGAGTACGACAAGGCTATTTCTTGTCACCCTGTTTATTTAACTTATACTCAGAGCACATCATGAGAAATGCCAGGCTGGATGAGTTACAAGATGGAATCAAGATTGCCTAGAGAAATATCAATAACCTCAGATATGCAGATGATACTACTCTAATGGCAGAAAGTGAAGAGGAACTAAAGNTATACTCAGAGCACATCATGAGAAATGCCAGGCTGGATGAGTTACAAGATGGAATCAAGATTGCCTAGAGAAATATCAATAACCTCAGATATGCAGATGATACTACTCTAATGGCAGAAAGTGAAGAGGAACTAAAGAACCTCTTTTTGAGGATAAAAGAGAATGAAAAAGCTGGCTTAAAACACTAAGATCATGGCATCTGGCCCTATCATTTCATGGGAAATAAAAGGGGAGAAGATGGAAGCAGTAACAGATTTCCTCTTCTTGGGCTCTAAAATCACTGTGCATGGTGACTGAAGCCATGAAATTAGAAAATGATTGCTTCTTGGCAGAAAAGCTATGACAAAAACTAGACAGTATGTTAAAGCAAAGACATCACTTTGCCAGCAAAGGTCTGTATAGTCAAGGCTATGGTCGCCTACAGTTATGAGAACTGGACCATAAAGATGGCAGAGCACCAAAGAACTGATGCTTTTGAACTAGAGAAGACTCTTGAGAGTCCCTTGGACAGCAAGGAGTTCAAACCAGTCAATCTTAAAAGAAATCAACCCTGAATACTCATTGGAAGGACTGATGCTGAAGCTGAAGCTCCAACACTGTGGCCATGTGATACGAACAGCCGACTCATTGGAAAAGACGTTATGCTGGGAAAGATAGAAGGTAGGAGAAGAGAGCGACAAAGGATGAGATGGCTGGATGGCATCACAGATGCAATGACATGAACTTGGGCAGATCCAGGAAATGGTGAGGGACAGGGAGGCCTGGCATGCAACTTTCCATGGGATTGGAAAAGAATTGGACACAACTTGGCAACTGAACAGCAACAAAGATCCCTGGTTCTCCTGGGAGCTTCTCACGGTCCCTGGGGAGTTTGCTTGATTGATCTCTTATGTTCCTCCATAGTTCTAATGTGCGGTCAGGGTTAGAGCAGCTAGATTCAATCTTGGTTTCCATCCCTGGCTTATCATGAGAGTCTTTTAAAATTGTCCCATCTAAGAACCTAGAATTAGAATTCCTGAGGGAAACAGCTAGGAATTTATTTAAAAATAGATTCTGACTATCAGCTTGTTTGGGAAACAGCAATCTTGGTTCTTTTGGATATTTATTCTAGCCTTTGTGGTCATCAAAGCAAGACAGAATCATCAACACAGTTAAATGAGCTGTTTAGTATTTTAGGCCCTCACAAGTGCGATCAAATGTATTACTTAATTCATGCTTCCTGAAGCAAGGTGTAAAGTTGAGGGAAAATTTGAGGTATAAAGTTCATCAGAAATGCTTGGAATACCATGACTTCCCTGTGGACTGAGCTTGTTTGCACAGGCCTTACCTGTGACCTTGATCCATACTCTTCAAGTGATGGCTTCAGCTTTTGGTTTTGACCCATCCCACTCTTGCCTACGTAATCTTTCATGTCATTATAATTTTTATTCCAACTGCACATTCAACAGACTGTATCCTGTGGAATCACTTGACATAAATTATGTATTTTCAAAGGTTAAGCAAAACCACAAATTAAAATGTCTTCATACGAGATCAAGCATTAAAGAAGGGTTTATGTGGATGGAAGTGGGATGGGAGGAGCTAAGGAAGGGGAAGAGAGTTTGAAGTTAAAGGTTTATAAATGAAAAATATTCCCTCCCATATCACTAAACAAAGGATGATACAGCCATCAAACCACTATAGCCTCTGAAGGTGAGTTTTGAAGGAGCTCAGAGACTTCCCTGGTGGCTCAGATGGTAAAGCATCTGCCTACAATGCAGGAGACCCAGGTTCAATCCCTGGGTTGGGAAGATCCTCTGGAGAAGGCAATGGCAACCCACTCCAGTACTCCTGCCTGGAAAATCCCGTGGACAGAGGAGCGTGGTAGGCTACAGTCCATGGGGTCGCAAAGAGTTGGACATGACTAAGTGACTTCACTTCACTTCACTTTAGAATAGAGACAAATGAGTTAGCTTGCCAGGCTACCAAGCCCTCAGCTACTGCTGCTGCTCCAGTGGTACACCCTGAGGGGTCAAAGGATGGGAAAGAAAAGTATTCTGGCCCCAGAATGCTGAGTTGCATATCAAAGGAATGATTTCAATGAGCTGAGACTTGTGTCTTCCCATTCATGAAGTGAATTGAAGTCGCTTAGTCATGTCCAACTCTTTGTGACCCCATGGACTGTAGCCTACCACACTCCTCTGTCCATGGGATTTTCCAGGCAAGAGTACTGGAATGTGTTGCCATTTCCTTCTCCAGAGGATCTTCCCAACCCAGGGATTGAACCTGGGTCTCCTGCATTGTAGGCAGATGCTTTACCATCTGAGCCACCAGGGAAGTCTCTGAGCTCCTTCAAAACTCACCTTCAGAGGCTATAGTGGTTTGATGGCTGTATCATCCTTTGTTTAGTGATATGGGAGGGAATATTTTTCATTTATAAACCTTTAACTTCAAACTCTCTCTCTTCCCCTTCCTTAGCTCCTCCCATCCCACTTCCATCCACATAAACCCTTCTTTAATGCTTGATCTCGTATGAAGACATTTTAATTTGTGGTTTTGTTTAACCTTTGAAAATACATAATTTATGTCAAGTGATTCCACAGGATACAGTCTGTTGAATGTGCAGTTGGAATAAAAATTATAATGACATGAAAGATTACGTAGGCAAGAGTGGGATGGGTCAAAACCAAAAGCTGAAGCCATCACTTGAAGAGTATGGATCAAGGTCACAGGTAAGGCCTGTGCAAACAAGCTCAGTCCACAGGGAAGTCATGGTATTCCAAGCATTTCTGATGAACTTTATACCTCAAATTTTCCCTCAACTTTACACCTTGCTTCAGGAAGCATGAATTAAGTAATACATTTGATCGCACTTGTGAGGGCCTAAAATACTAAACAGCTCATTTAACTGTGTTGATGATTCTGTCTTGCTTTGATGACCACAAAGGCTAGAATAAATATCCAAAAGAACCAAGATTGCTGTTTCCCAAACAAGCTGATAGTCAGAATCTATTTTTAAATAAATTCCTAGCTGTTTCCCTCAGGAATTCTAATTCTAGGTTCTTAGATGGGACAATTTTAAAAGACTCTCATGATAAGCCAGGGATGGAAACCAAGATTGAATCTAGCTGCTCTAACCCTGACCGCACATTAGAACTATGGAGGAACATAAGAGATCAATCAAGCAAACTCCCCAGGGACCGTGAGAAGCTCCCAGGAGAACCAGGGATCTTTGTTGCTGTTCAGTTGCCAAGTTGTGTCCAATTCTTTTCCAATCCCATGGAAAGTTGCATGCCAGGCCTCCCTGTCCCTCACCATTTCCTGGATCTGCCCAAGTTCATGTCATTGCATCTGTGATGCCATCCAGCCATCTCATCCTTTGTCGCTCTCTTCTCCTACCTTCTATCTTTCCCAGCATAACGTCTTTTCCAATGAGTCGGCTGTTCGTATCACATGGCCACAGTGTTGGAGCTTCAGCTTCAGCATCAGTCCTTCCAATGAGTATTCAGGGTTGATTTCTTTTAAGATTGACTGGTTTGAACTCCTTGCTGTCCAAGGGACTCTCAAGAGTCTTCTCTAGTTCAAAAGCATCAGTTCTTTGGTGCTCTGCCATCTTTATGGTCCAGTTCTCATAACTGTAGGCGACCATAGCCTTGACTATACAGACCTTTGCTGGCAAAGTGATGTCTTTGCTTTAACATACTGTCTAGTTTTTGTCATAGCTTTTCTGCCAAGAAGCAATCATTTTCTAATTTCATGGCTTCAGTCACCATGCACAGTGATTTTAGAGCCCAAGAAGAGGAAATCTGTTACTGCTTCCATCTTCTCCCCTTTTATTTCCCATGAAATGATAGGGCCAGATGCCATGATCTTAGTGTTTTAAGCCAGCTTTTTCATTCTCTTTTATCCTCAAAAAGAGGTTCTTTAGTTCCTCTTCACTTTCTGCCATTAGAGTAGTATCATCTGCATATCTGAGGTTATTGATATTTCTCTAGGCAATCTTGATTCCATCTTGTAACTCATCCAGCCTGGCATTTCTCATGATGTGCTCTGAGTATAAGGTAAATAAACAGGGTGACAAGAAATAGCCTTGTCGTACTCCTTTCTCAATCCT